>JAZKJV010001137.1:0-59737 GCA_037367405.1 Ottelia alismoides
TAGTGCCGCAATCACCTGCAACGCAACGGAACAAGACCCCGAGTCAGTACGATGCACCCCCGCCAGCGTGCGCCCGGCGGGGGCAAACCGCGCTGCACGCCGTTCGCCGGTGTTGTAGCCAGTGTCTTGGGCGAGAAGTGGGGGGCTGCTAGGAGACGGGGGCGGTGCCCCTGGAGCGGCACGGTGTCTCTGGAGCCCATGGACTCAGTTTTGGGGCTCTGGGGCACCTTGAAACAGGGTTGTCTATTGGTTCAGGGCGTAATTACTGGTAGAATTACTTGGCCGCCCCAGCCTGCGTGTGATTCGGGGCGGCCTGCGGCCGCCCCAGACCGTGATTTGCCCTGAGGGTGCCCCAGAGTAGTAATTCTAAGCCTCCATGGGATCGCGCTGTGTAGTCGTACGCCACAGCGGCGTAACGCGACGGTGCCCAGTGATGGTGTAAGGTTCGAAGTGCGGATGCGACAGCGGAAGGTGGGAACCCAATATGCAGGCGGCGCGAGGCAATAGCGCCGAGCGCATACTTGGCCAGTAGCATGAAGTGGTCTGGTGCAGGCGGAAGGCGGCGAAGGCGCATGGAGCTCGGTTAGGCTGAACAACATTCGGTTACGCAACTGGGTCCAGGTAGAATTGGGCTCAAAGCCGATAGGCGGTCCGCGAGCTATCAACCAAGGGCTGCGGTAATACAGTACCGGCGCTAGTCGCCAGGAGGGCGGCTTGTAGTCCAAACACAGGTGCACAGACAGGCGCGCCATACAGAGCGCGCCGCTGGCATGGGCAGCCTAAGCTAACGCTCTCCAAAGGTACACAACGGCATCGCTATCTATAGGCCAAGCTTCCGCCGTAGGGGCGAGTGAGCAGGGCAAGCGAGCCGGGCCAGTCCAGAGGCTGACAAGCCGACTAACTAAGCCCCGAACAACGGTACGCAAACGGAACATATACCTTCGCGCCAAACGGGCGCCCGCCGCCATAACCACACGTTACCGACAGTTATCCGTTATGGACATCCGGCGCCAAACGGGCATGCGGCACCACTCCACCAAACCACAGCGGCGCGGCCACCTCAAGGATGCGCGAACCCACAACAGTCAGTCAGCGACGCCTGCGCAACGCACGCCAGGGTGGCGTAGGCGCACCGCAGGTCAGGAAGCCCGGAGCGCACGCACGGCGCAGGTCAACGACGCGCAGGCGCGGTGCAGTCAGAACCCACATGCCGACGGTCGGTGCAACGGCGGCACATGCACATGCGCTGCGACGACGGGGCGCGAAAGAAAGTCAGCAGGTACCCCGCAATCGGCTACACCGTGGCCGCTGTCACACGTTCTGGGACTGCACCGTCGCCCAGGCCGTGCTTGCCCAGCTCCCTGACCACCGCCTGCCTGGGGGCCCCCCAGGTCACCCGGGCCAACGTGTGGCTCCTGCAGCCACCTCCAGGTTTTCGGCCTCCCGCGACAGCTGGAACCGTATCGCCCTGGTTGCGGTGGCCGCCGTGGAACACGGCCGCCGTGTTTTGTGGGCACAGCACACCGCGACTCCAGCTGCCGATGCCACCAGTAGCACCCCTGCTGTGACAGCAGCCAACCTAGCAATTGAGCGCTTTTGGGGCCCTGCTGGATGAGACCCTGTGACGCCCTGTCCGCCCTGATTGCGGGTACCCTGCTGCGCCCTGTTGCCTCCGGTGTTGCCCTTCGGTCTTCAGCCCTGTCGCGCCTGTGCTGCCTGTTGGTGTTGCGCCGTGTATGCCACCCCGCTTCGTGGGCTGTGTAGGCTTTTAGCCCTTTTTCCCTTGGTGGTTGTTCCCCTTTTGCGCCCCTTGTCCTGTTTGTTATGTCGTTTCGGCTGCGACTGTGTCTGTTTCTGTGAATGGCGGCGCTACCCCTGTGCCTCCGATGCCTCGCACGCGCACTCCCTTCCTCCCCGACTTCACGCTGTCTTAGTCCGTCACCTGTTGGTCTTTTGGTTCTTGTCTCCTTTTTGGCGTTTGTGGTTGGCTGGCCGTCTCACAAGCGGCCCCCTGCCCCCATGTAATAACGAACCTACTACTACCACTAGGCGTTGCGCCGAACGTCACAAGTGGACAGGGTAAGTTCTATGCAAGTCACATTGTGTCAAGCGAGAGACGAAATGACAAAGCAACGGCTGCTTGCTTGGGCCTGTCAGAGGCCGACAGCAATCCTAAGTTACGCAAGCTGCTTGGTGAGACAAGCTTACAAGGGAGGAGGAGGAGGAGGAGCAGCAAGCGAAGGAGACTGGCACTCTTATCATAGCACACGCAAGGCTCTCGTCGACGCGCGCTTTTGAAGTGCTTTGTCAGGGTTACCTCGCTCCACGGGTTAGATGTGTCAGGGCCTCAGTCACGTGCCGTCCACTCTCCCGCCGGAACTGCTTCACACTTCCATCGCTCCGATCCAGTCGCTCGGTGTGCCGGGGGGGGGCCCTGAACGGACGCCGGGCACACGGCAGTTGACCGTACGTATCACTATGAGGACAGGACGGCCGGGGACGTTAGCTCGCGCTAAAGGCCGTTAGGACCCGTTAGGGCTAACGTCAACACGTTAGCATTCCAACGCTCCCTCACATCAAAGGCAGCGCCCGTGGCCTCAGAGCGGTGAAGTGAGCCCCGAACAGCTAGCGTAAGGGCTCCAATGCTCAGACTGACGCTGCACTGTTGACAGCGCTCCGTCAACGCAAGCAGCGAAACGTTCTTCACGGCGTGCACCCTTGAACTGAACACGGGAGAAGGCCGGCCCTAAGCGGGATGACAATCTGCTTTCTGCACAGTGACATGGTCAAACGGTGTTGGCTATCCCAGCGGACTTCGCTCCTCTTGAGCTCAAGCGTTACGCCGCAAAGATCCTTTGACAGCGTGGCTTCTTCTCATAGCCTTCACTGCGTAGACACTTCAAAGACTGGGCGCGTACGCTCTCTATTGCTGGTCGTATCATGTATCAACGCTGGGACTTCAGCGCTTGTGTGCCCACCACTTGTTTTCGCGTTTTCGCGAGGCTTCGTTTCAGCCCTCGACATTGCAGAAGGCAGAAGGCATGTCCATCCACAATCGAGCTGAGCAAGAGGTTCTCTTGCCTTATTCCTTGAGGAAGGCTAGGAAGGCAGCGGTCCGGACCTCAACGAACGTGGGCTGCGGCGTCGACGTCGTCAACGTCGTCCGCACCCCGCGCCGCGCCGCGCCGTGCTGACATCGACAAGCACCCGCCAGCATACAAACACACCGGTACGCGCTGGTGTGGTGCTGTGAAGCTTGCCCGCATGCGCAGGCGCAGACCCTACTGTACTAGCTGTAAGATGCGCTCTGCGTGCATGCGACGGTGTGCGCATACAGCCCAACATGGACCCATTGCAAGCCCTTGCAGGCCCTGGCTTGTCTCTGCAGCGGCGGCGCATGGGCCAGGTGCGGTGCTGTACCAATACATATGACCAGACGAAACGATGTGACTAGCACCCTCTGATAGCGTGCGGCTGCAAATGAAAGCCGACGAAAATCTGCGGCTTCCGTTAGCCGGAAAGCTTTCAATTGGAGCTGCTGACGGCAGCTCTACGAGCTGGTGGCTGGTGGCTGGTGGCACGAACTGCAGATCACTCCCCCACCCCCCGCGCGCTACGTGTGCACAGCCACACTCCCTGCACACGGTTGCAGCCCGGGTGCAGCGTGTGCAGCAACATGGCTGAAAGCGGTCTCGACATGAGTCACATTGGCACCAAGCTGCTTGCGCCGCCCCTCCGCCAGAGGGTGCCGATGGTTCTGGCCATTTCCATCGGTATTGATGTGGTAGGCCATTTCCCATGCATGCGATTGCATTAAGCCAAAGGTGGACTGGCACCCTCTGGCGCCGTGGCGTGCACCCGCTCACCTGATGCTTCGCTTTGTACGGCAAGCATGTAGCTGAAGTCAAAGCCGTACATGGCGTCCTCGTCGTCGTACGGCACTGCCGCCTCCATATACACGGCACGTCCGCCACGGCTTGCGGCGGCGCCGCCGCCACTGGGCTCGACTCCAGGCCGGTGTGCGCATACAGCCCAACATGGACCCCTTGCAAGCAGGTAGAAAGCGAGTGCCGCCGCCACTGGGCTCGACTCCAGGCCGGCGGGTGC
Organism: Ottelia alismoides; assembly: GCA_037367405.1. Classification (NCBI taxonomy): domain Eukaryota; kingdom Viridiplantae; phylum Streptophyta; class Magnoliopsida; order Alismatales; family Hydrocharitaceae; genus Ottelia; species Ottelia alismoides. The sequence goes on from JAZKJV010001137.1 coordinate 4,108, forward strand.
CTCGGAAGGCAGCAGCAGGGAGGGCGCCCCGCACGGCAGCGCGCCGGCAGGACCATCGCCGACTGCTGCCGCTCCTGCTGCCGCTGCCGTTACTGCCCCCCGGGCCATCATCTACCGCAGCATCGAACAAGGCAACGGGAGTCTCCGACGGCCTGTTGGGTTCTGCGGCCGCCACCGCCTCCTCCGGTGCAGATAGCACAGGGCAGGCTACGCGGGTCTGGGGCTGGCACGCCCATCGCCGCGGCCGCTGCTGCCGCCACGGGCTGCTGCCGCCCTTCGGCCTGCAGTAGGATGACCTTCTGGGCCGGGCGGCTGTGTTGCTGGCGCCTGGGGCTGCGGTGCGGCCGGCGCTTCGGCAGCAAGCCCAATAGCAGCAGTGGCTGGGTGCCACCGCCTACTCGCCAGCTGGCTAGGTAACTGGGCGGCGGCGGCCGCCGGTGGTGGTGGCTGTGTCGTTGCTACTGCTTCTACTCCAGCCCGCAGGTACCACGTTTCCAAGGGCCCTGGATCGCCGCCTGCGCGTTGGCCGGAAGCGGCCGGCGGCAGCACGCTGCCGCCTGCAACCTCGTCATCCCCCGGCCGCCACGGCCGTGGACGGCTGGACTTCTCCCATGTGGGCCGGTGTGCAGGGTCGCAGCGCGGCGCCCAAGGCAGACGTCCTTGGGATGCTTTGCGTATTAGGGGCTCCAGCAGGGAGGGGAGGCGGCGGCTCCAGGGCTGCATTGCAGCGCTTGCCGTGCGGCCCGCGATGGGGCATGCATGGGGGAGGTTTAGGTGGCATGCCAGGCAGTGGCAGCTGGCAAAGGGGAGGGGCTCAAAGCATCCCCGGGGGGGGAGGGGGGCGTGCATGCCGGTCTGGCGCCGTGCAGCAGTGCAGCGGCAGGAGATGATGGCTCACCCGGGTGCATTCCGTGCTTTGAGGGCTGCCGTCATATGGCCAGGAGGGGCCGGGGGAAATGCCCGGTGCCTACCTGGTCTCGCGGAGGGCACACACAGTCCACACATCTTCCCGTGGTGGTGCGCCCGAACCTGCCGCAGCACGTGTAACGTTGCATCGGCAACCGTGCAGCTGTGACTTGCGGCCTGCCCCATCGCGCGCCACGGTCGCGGTGCGCGTTGGGGACCGCACGGCTGCACCACCAGCAGGCGACCTGACTACAAACACCTTGTCAGCTCCTGTGCCGCAGTGCTCTGCCGTACTACATATGTGAATGGAGATCCCGTCTCGCCCTCCGCCTTGCCTGCGCCGCATCTTGCTGCAGTTTGCGTGTTGCAGGGGGCTAAAGGATGGCAACGGACAGGCGGTGACGGACAGGCGGTGGCCGCGCTGCGCGCGCGGACACGAGGTGTCGGGACTAGCACTTCAGCAACGCAACACAACAGCGACACCACAAGAAGCAGCGAGCGGCGGCAGGGTAGGTTTCAGGGTGTCGAACCAGTGCCAGGCGCACCAGCGGCCCATTTGCCGTCTTGGTTGTGTGTTACATGTGTGTGGCCACCCAACAGGGAGCGTTCTGTGTCCTAAGTGTTTAACAGACATCGCGAGTTGCGTTTTGGCGCTGCACAGGGCTAGGCCATCATGCATATGATATGAGCATTTGAGGTGGTGGGTGGGGGCGACGTGCCCGCTGCGCCGTACGTGCCGGCCAGGCTGTAACAACATGCAGTACAGGTGCAATAGCGCACTGAAGGGGCCTATTGACCGGGCGGCTACAGGCCTACACTTGTCGCGTGTTCTGTTGCAATGTGCTTGGATCCTCTAATGGTGTGGCGCAGCGCGCCAGAGCGTAGGCAGGCCCGCCCAGGACCGCACTGCTTGGCGATAGCCGCCTGCCGTACCTCAAGAGGTGGGCCACTGCCATGGATCCAGAGCCCCACCCCGGAAACTAGCGCCGCAAAGCCGCCATCGGGCGCTTCGGTACACACGTGTTCAACGTGTTATTGACAGATCGCTGGGCGCCCGAGCGGTTGCGCCGTACGCACTTGTGCATTGCGCGTCATGCCGTGCAGTACGGCACATCACCACCTCTTGCGGGTTTCCGCCGCTCATCTTGCACCCGCCGCCGCGCTATCCATCGCAGGGCAGCAATCGGCTCAGCCAGTCAGAATGGCAGGCGCAGATGCAATCGCAACGCGTGCGGCAGTGACGGCACGGTCGCACACCGTGAGCCCGCGGCCAATTCACGACCCTGCCTAGCCTCCACTTGTGGCGCACAACTGTGCGTACAGCCATCCTGCTGCCGCACCCTCCAAGCGCACCGCGGCGCCGAATAATCTGCACACCACCTCAGCGCATGCAGGGTGTCAGTACCTGGTTGCTGGCAGTTGCTGGAGTCAAGCTTTGGGCGCCGGGGTGTGTGCGCAGAGAAGGACAAGCAGGGTATCCAACAGCCGGTGCTAGCCCGGCGCCCCAAGCACTGCGCTTTGGCTCACACCGCCCAATGTACCGCCGAGTGCCTTTTGGAGTGCAACCTTTGGTCTGCGCCGGCAAGCAGCGTCTTGCTTGGTGAGTGAGCGGCGGCAGGCACATGTTCATGGTGCAGGCCGTAACGGTCATATCGAGGAAATGTCTGATGGGCGTTGTATGGCTTTACATGTAACCACACTGATAGATGGTCAGCGACTTCCGGGTATCGCGGCTGCCCGCTGTGCACGGCACTGCATGCGCTCTCTCTGCACACGTGGCTTGTCGATAAAGGATGGATTAGTGCGCTGCTTGTTTGGTTGGTTTGGTGCGCTCGACCAGTGCTGCTTGTGCTGACCCTTGGGTCTCAAGGTGTTGTGTGATGGGTCACCTTTGATGTTTCAACACATCAATTTCGCCAACATTCCCCTGTTCGTTGCCCTGTGATCCCGCTCCAGGGAGCGCAGATTGACAAGCGTGCGAGCGTGAACAGCTACCACCATCAGGTTCGGCAGCGCGCCGTCACCGCCCAACCGAGCACTAGACGCGCATTGTGCCACAATCCTCTCGCCCACGCCGGTTGCTGGGACCCCTCCGTGACTGATCATTACGGTGGCAACGCTGCCTGCCCCTTCTGGCTACCTCCTGCCCTGTCCGACCTCGTGCCCTGCCCTGTCCGACCTGCCCTGTCCGACCTCGTGCCCTTCTTTTATCATAAGACAACATTGCCGGTCCTGGGCCGGTACGCGAACCGGTGTTCTTCAACACCACTACCAATTGCCTTGCGTGCATAGGATGCAGGATCAGCACCTGCCCAGCGATCGTACCGCTATCCATAAGCATCGCATCCTTGGGGCGGTTCAGCACAGCGCAGTGGCATTGCGCTAGCGACGCAACACACTTGGCATCACCCAGGCGATTCCCGCAGCATGCAGCGTGCAGCAGCACGTTGGGCGGAGGTGAGCGCGCTGTGGGTGCGCTAGCCATTGGGGCCCAAGGAAGACCGTGCGCCCCGTTTTTTGCATGGCCTTCGCTGTTGCCTGTAGGGCCTTTGCGCTGCTGCTGTAGTACGGATAGGAGGGAAAGCCCGGCGGTCGTGGAGTGCAGAAAATGTCGCCCAAGTTAGTCACTTCAGTGCCACTCAGGAGTCCAAGCCGCATATATGCTATGGCGCTTGTTCGGTGTGCTTAAAATCTGACATGCCGTTGACCATTGTCGTCGCACCGTCGCCGATGACATGGTCCTTCTAATTCGAGATGACCGCCGGTGCGCTGTTCCTGATCATCAAGGGGGGTTCCTCCCATGGCTGCGCACACCCGTCATTGCAGCTGCGCACATCGTCGTCAACCTTGCCGGTCTTTTACCTAACCACACACCACACATACATAAGCACTAGTGAGGTGAACTAAGCCATTTCCAATTCATCATCATGTGATTGCATATAAAGTCAAACGTGACCGGCACGCTCTGCACATGGTATGCCCGTAGTGGTGGCATGCGTGCTGGGCGGGTGGCCGCTGTATGGTGTAAGGTAACAGCTCTGGAGGCCAAAAGAGCTCATGCGCATCATGTGTGGACGGCGCGCATGCGGTGGGCACAGCTTCTGTATGTGATGGTAACGCAGCCTACCTGTTAAGGTGCTTGTCGAGGTATGCCAGCAGTGCATCGCCCGTGCACACACAGAACGAGCAGCACTCGGTGCTGTCCACAGTGGTAACCGTGATGCCCACAGTACAACGCCACCAAGGTTTTTTACGGTCAAGTTGTTAACAGGAACCCTCGCAGCCCTCGCCCTACCCACGCTTATTTGCCAGCTGCCCACCCGCTGCTAGAGACGATGTCACGTTCAGGCGCGTGACTTGACCAAACACAGTGCATGCTTGATGAGCTGAGGGCTCATAGTTGGGGTGGTGGCTACGGTGCTTTCACCGTAGGCGGGGCAGCCCCTCGCACTCAGCACTGCTGCTGACTGAGCCAACCACTAGCTGCGATTGCGGCACGCGCTGCTGCCTGCGCGTCGTGTCACGTTACAGACAAAAGGGCCTACAATAGGCCGGGTGCCTTTCGTGCGCACCAGCGGCAAACCTAGGCTGACCCCGCGCTGCCTGCGGCGGTCTATGCTGCAGGTCTTGCCGTCGAAGCCGGCAAGACGAAAAGGCGCGGCACCAGGGCCACGCAAGCGCCTATCAACCCACCCTGGCAGCAGGGGAAACGCATCAGTGCAAGATGAACGGCGCAGCCGACGGCGGCATGCCAAGGCTACAGCGCAGCCTCCAGGGCGCCACTACTACTACTACTGCCAATACGACCAGTCAACGATAGGCCGGAATGTACGGCGCTACTGCTGTCACGCGAATCGCACAGTCACGCAAACACACACGACAGCTGTCACGTTCAGGCGCGTGACTTGACCAAACACAGTGCATGCTTGATGAGCTGAGGGCTCATTCCCCCCCAGCTTGACGGCGGCGCTTGCAACGCCGGGTAGCTCCCTCAAGGCCCGAAGCTCCGCCGCCTCGCGATCCTTGTGCCGTCAGCCGCCGTGTGGTTGTAGCGCCAGTGGTCTCGACGATGTCCAGCAGAAGTCCCAAAAGCTCCAGTTGAAGAAGATGGTTGAAGAAGGTTGAACGCAGCCGCGAAACTATGCAAAACGCTACGCGAATTTAGGCAAAACGCTAACGGAATATGTTGTACAGCCGCCCATCTGGGTCAGCACGCACCCATGCTTCACAGCAGCAGGGTGGTCTGCTTGAACGTTGGCTTGAGCATGCGGTCAGCAACTGCCGCGCTCGCGAAGATGATGACCCAGATGGCCCGGAAGGCGTATTTCCCAACTGGTGGTCCCACCAGAACATGCAGGCGTTTCTCCCTGCGCATCTCGCCAAGCCAGTCCATCAGCGGCGGCGAGGGGTGCGTGAGCAGGTAGCCGCTCACTTTGGCGCAGACGACAGTGCGCGCGTACCGCGAGGCGAGCGGTAGCACCAGCTCAGCGAACGACAGGTACGGGCACATGACAACAGCGTCGCACATGCCCTGCTCAGCTAGTCGCTTGTAGTACCATGGCTGCAACGGCGCTACATCCGCCAGGCATGATGGCACGTCAGGCCGGCGCGCCGGGCTCACGACCTCACAGCCCGCCGCCTCAAGCACGGCGGTCACACCCCCGGCGTTGGGCCAGGGATTCAGCACCGAGGAAACGAACGAAAAGTCAAGCTGCTCTAGCAAGGGCGTAACATCCGCCTCATCAGCGCCTCCACAGAGCCGGTCCCACTCATGCAGCCGGTCATCGCTGGGATCTGGCATCATTTTGGACAGCAACGTGACCATGTCCGGGTCATGCGTGCCAGGCAGCAGCGCACATAGCGCCTGGCGCATGCCCGCCTCTGTGTGCAGAGCCCAGCTGTTCGGCAGCCTGGCAACGACGCATGTCGCTACCGGCACAGGGCGCCGATCAATCACGCCGCCCTTGTGCACAGGCTCAAGCTTAGGTGGCACCAGATGCTTCCTGGCAGTGGTCAAGTCCATCAGCTCGTACGTGCCGTCCTGATACACGACCGACAGGTACTGCGGCGACGCGTCCTCACCCCTGTAGCTAAGCCTACCAAACTGCGTGTGGGGCCGCCCAGCCACGCGGTTCAAAAGCTCACGCGTGACCCAGCGGCCATCAAGGGCCTCAGCTGCAGCGGCTTCACGCGCACGCCTCCCCGCCGGGTTCAGGGTGCGCTTAGCGCGGGCGCGGCTGCTCCTTGCTCGGTCCCGCCGCAACCTGCTCCGGCGAAGGGGGAGTCACGTGCTCGGCCCTGATGCCGATGCGTGTGCAGTAGGGGCAGATCCAGGTGCCAGGCGGCACGCTCGAGAGCGGCGGTGTGAGGCACTTCAAGTGCCAGCCCGTGTTGCAGCTGTCACACAGCAGCATTTGGGTTGCGTTGTCAGGGAAGTTGCACACCTCGCAGGGAAGGTCAGCCGGCGGCCGAGCAAGCTGCGGGTCGATCGTGGGATCGATGTTGGTCAAGTGGCATGGGGCAAGGTTCTTCATGTGATTGGTGGCGGTGAGTCCACACTTGCCCTGCAGCATGACGTTGCCGCTGTCCTTCACCTCCACCACACGGTAAATCTCACCACTAGACGAAAAGGCCTGGAGTTTCCTTGCAGCAATTCGCGAGCCGCACGTGGCGCGCCTGAGGAGGTCGTCGTCTCCTCGGCCTCGTGTAGCCTTCGGTGCGGGCAGTAGGCCAGGGCAGTAGGCCGACGCACCTTGCAACTCTGGGTCAGCTCTGCCGGAGCGCCAGCCGTGCAAGACGGCGATTAGGCAGCCAGGTCACCCGGTAAGCAGTACCCCAAAACAAGGTATAACCGTTTTCAGGGTATACTCATTTCGCGGGATAGCCAGTGCCTTTGCCGCAGAAGAGCTGGTGGCCTGCCAGGCGGTCAACTCTTGGCAATCCCCCAAAGCAGGTATACCTCTAGATTAGGTATACCTTGCTATTAGGTATTTACCAGCCTGTTGTGCTCTGTATTCTGTGCTCCCACTCCACTGCACCAACATGGTGGTTATATCATCCTCAAGTACAAGTTGACTGACGCTGCGCTTTGAACAACCGTTTGCCTTTGCAGCCAAGCCGCGTGCTGTGGTTGTGTTGTTTAGTAAAGGTAGCTTTCTTCGGTGGCCATGTCAAAGCGCAAACGTGATGCACCACCTGGTTTGCGGTGGGATAGTGAAGTGCCCTACGGCCGAGCGGCAGCTCGCCGCGTCTTCACCTATGACCTTAACATTATACTCATTGATGCGGTTGCTAACCTTTTAAAGATACGCAAGGTGCGTAAGGCGCACCAACCCCATCGTCGTGCGCATGCGCATGCCACACTGCCACCTGGCAAGCATGTTTGTGCACACCAGGTAACGCATGTATGCCATTGTCGCTGCATTGCAGGAATATGGCGCCACTGCTGCCGACCGGAAGGCGTGCGAGATGCAGTGGCAGGCTGCCGTTGCCGCCGAGGTCCACGCCCAGGAGGAAGCACAGCAGTACAAAGGCAACAGCTCCGAAATAACCGCGATGTCGAAGGCGCTGATCAGCATGCTTAGTGAGCAGATCATAGAGCACATGCAGCACGCCATCCAGCAGCCGCCACAGCGGGAGCTCGTCACCGCAGCTGCGGCGGCGGCACATGGGAGCAGCCCGCAGCATGCCGGAGCCAGTCACGGCCATGCGCTGCAGGGAGCACGAGCGCAGCAGCAGCAGCCGTCGCCATCGGCGCCGCCGCAGCAGCAACAGCAGCAACCGCGGAGGGCACCTGCGCATGAGACCCCCATGCAGGATGCAGCGGTGGCAGGTGCTGGAGCGAAGCCAACCAGCATCAGCATGCTTGCAGAGCACGGCGTTGGCCGTGATCGGGCCGGCTTGCCGCTGGAGGGCAGCAGCATCAGCATGCTGGCACCGCTGCCGGCACCGGCGCAGACACGTCGCTGCCCTGGCCGAGATTGGCGCGTGCGCAAGAGCGGAACTAGCAGGCCTGGATGTGGAAGGGTGATTGATGTGCTATTCCTGGGCAGCTGACGGAGTTGCGGCGCAGGCAATGTGGGGCGGGGTGCTACGCCGTAATATGGTTCCAGGTCAGGCCGAGCAGCTGGCGGGAGGGTGATACTTAGCTTTGTGCGTTTGTTCGACATCCTGGGAACAAGGCAGTAGGTGGAAGCGGCCCTGAGTGCCAGAGAGTTGTGTGTGTAGGTTACACGGGGCCCGCGTGACCCGTGACCACCACCAAAGCAAGGTATACCCGTGTAACAGGTATACCCGGCAATGAGGTATACCCGGCAATGAGGTATTAGCCCTGGCTCTCCCTGCCGCCGGGGCCGCAGTCCCTTGGGCGCTTCTATGCTGGGCTATCCCTCGAAATGAGGTATACCCTGAAAACGGTTATACCTTGTTTTGGGGTACTGCTTACCGGGTGACCTGGCTGGATTAGGAGTCTTGCCACCGCGCGTCTAGGTGTCCTCAATCCGCGTCGAGTGCCAAGGGGGTTTGCGCACCTCCCCGCCTCACGCGTGTACTCCGGGGGCCCGTCTGGCGAGGCTGCCCGTGTATCTCCGTCGCGGTAGGGCAGTAGGCCACCGCTTCGTGTATTCCTGGGTCAGCTCTGCTGCGAGCGCCAGTGTCAATCCGCGTCGAGTGCCAAGGGGGTCTGCTAACCTCCCCGCCTCGCACGTGTGCTCCGGGGGGCTCGTCTGGCGAAGCCTCCCGTGTACGTCCGTCGCGGTAGGGCAGTAGGCCGCCGCTTCGTGTATTCCTGGGTCGGCTCTGCTGCGAGCGCCAGTGTCAAACCGCGTCGAGTGCCTGGGAGGTTGCTCACCCCCCCGCCTCGCACGTGTGCTCCGGGGGGCTCGTCTGGCGAAGCCTCCCGTGTAAGTCCGTCGCGGTAGGGCAGTAGGCCGCCGCTTCGTGTATCCTGGGTCAGCTCTGCTGCGAGCGCCCACCCCTAGTCGGCTTCGAGCGGCTGTACTGCTCGCGAAACCGTTGGTCACTCTTTCCTGTTGCAACACTGGCCGTGCACGATTCTGTTTCAGCCCCGGTGCGCGCGCCTCAATCCTGGCTGACCAAGGCGGTTCGCAGCGGCCCGCTACGCGCTCCTCCGGGGACGTGCCGTTCGAGCAGCTGTCAGAGCCCGAGCGGTTGTTTAGGCGCCAGCGTTCAGCAGGCGCACAACCTGAGCCTGCATTTCAGCACGTTAATCCGGTGTTTGATCCGGCAGCTGCGGGTCCTCGCAGCCAAATCAGCAACCCGCTCAGCAGCAACAGCCTCCACGTGCCGCACTCGCGCGAGGCATTTTGGCACGGCGCAACGGCAGTGCGCCAACTTTGGGAATGCAGAACAACCAGCCAATTGACCAACTAGCAGGCGCCGGCGCGGGTGCGGATCCCGTGCCGCAGGCAGCCGTACAGCCAAACTTAGTTTTAGCAGCGCATGCGGCGCCAGCTGCCGTGCAGCAGCAGCACGGGGCGCCTGACGCAGGTGTTGCACAGCATGCGCCACAAGCAGCAGCGCTGATGCAGCAGCCCGCTGCTGCACCAGACGCTCAGGCTCAAGCAGGCGCACCACCGGCTGTTGCGCAAGCCGTGCCGCCTCACGCTGTGCCGCCGGCCGCTGTGGCCCAGGCCGTAACAGCTGCATGCGCCTCACGCTCCCCACCTTGCGCAGGTGGGGGCGCTTAACGCGGGACAACCACAGGCGCTGCCACAAGGCCACGCCGCACAGCAGCCCGCGCAGCCGGTCCCCCACGCTGTGCAAGGGGGGGCGGAAAACGTCGTGCAGCCGCAGGTTGGGCCATTGGGGATCCCTGCACAAGCACTCATGCAAAAACGCCGCGCCGCCAGCAGCGCCGCTGGCCGCGGCAGCAGCACCTGTCCTGCCAGTCGCCGCGCCGCTTGCCGTAGTGCCTCCGGTTGCTGTGGTGCCGGCTGCCGCAGCGGTCCAGCCGGCGCCAGCACCCGCGCAAGTGGTGATGCCAGCTCAGCAGCTGCCGGTGCCACAGGTTCCTCAGGCTTTGCCGTTTGCACCGCCGCCAGCCGCACAAGCGGTTGCCCTGGCAGCAGGGCCACTGGCGCCGCAGCAGGCCATGCTGCCACCTCCTGTTCCACAGCAGCCAGCCGCAGCATTGCCCCCGCCCCTTCAGCCGGTCGGGTTGGCGCCTATGCAGCCAGGGGCCGGTGCCCCAGCGCAAGTCGTGCAGGTGGCGGCCGTGTTGCCGCAGCCGGCCCAGCAGCAGGTGGTCGTGCAGCAGGCCATCCCTCACGTGCCGGCGGCACCTCACCAGCCGGCGCAGGCTGGTCCTGCGGCTGCTGCCCAGCTGTTGCCACTGTACGCTCAGGCACCTGTACCACCGGCGTACGCAGCCGCGCCAGCCGCGCCGCCTGCCCAGGCACTGCAGCAACCGCCTCAGTTCATGCCTCAACCGATTCCGCCGCAGGGCATCGCGCCGCAACCAGCTCTCGTGGCCCACGCGGTGCAGCCTGTCGTGCAGCCAATGGCGCTGGCCGCGCCGCCGCCGCCGCCTCTGCGGACGACTGTGCACGTGGCGCAGGAGCTGCAGGGCTTGGTCGAGCACATGAAGCAGCTCTCTAGCCTGAACACATCACTCGCGGCTGCCGGTGTACCCAGCCCGGAGATCGGCGCCGTCCTGCAAAACTGTGAGCAGCGCAGGCAGCAACTGGTTCGCGAGCTTGCGGACGGGCTACGAGCCGTGAGTAGCGTGACAGCTGATGCGCCACCGCTGCCCAACGCCAGCAGCAGCTCCATACCAACGGCTGTGGCAGCACCCTCGGCGCCGGTGGCGCCGCAGGTGCCCATAGTGGCGTCCGTAGCAGGCCGTGTGAAGTACGACATGCCTAATGCGGACAGGTACAAGCGCGGCGGCTATGCCAACCTGCAAAAGTTCAGGGCCGCGCTGGAGCGTTGGGGTGTGCGCTACAACCTCACGCTCAGCAGCCCAGAGCTGATACGGCATGTTCTGCACCTTATGACCGATGACTGGCGACAGCCGGCAGTACATCAAAGACAAGACGAAGGAGATAATGGAACAGTACGAGCAGGGGCGGACGGCAGACCCCATGGGAGCATTCTGGCGCCTCATGGACGCGCTGAACGCGCCAACGCCGGACGAGATCACCGCCTTCCGCGGCAAGAGGCAGGCCCCCGAGGAGAGCCTTATCGCCTACTTTGACACATTCTGGGAGACCTACAGCTGGCCTGCGTACCGGGCTGAGATCGCGCCGCATGCGGCTTACAACCTGTTCCTGGCGAACATGAACTCACAGCTACAGAAGGATAGCGTGATGATGCAGGTTGGAGAACGCAAGGGCGAGGACGCCCTCCAGATGGTGCGGCGCTACATAGACATGCTGCGCACGCAGCCAGGGGGGCGCGCGGCGCAGCAGCCGCCGCCGCCCGAGCGCAGCCCAAGCAGGCCCAGGCAGGATCGCGAGCCAGCGCACCAGACGCGCGAGGTGGTGCGAGACCCCTCGCCGCGCTCGTGGCGAGATGAGCGCCCGTACCGTACGGTCAACGCTGCGGCCAGACAGGCGAACCCGGCAGTCGCTCAAGGCCAACCCAGGCCTGGAGACTGGGAGCCGGCCCATAATGCTGCAAGTAAGCCTGCGCCACAGTACGGGCGCGGGGGCCGTGGCGGCATGGGTGGTGGTCGGTTTGGCGGACGCGGGGGACGTGAGTGGCAACCCACGGGCCCCTGGCAGGGCCCATTCTGCCAGCTTTGCTTTGACCACACCGGCAGAACGCGCTACCATACCGACGACAGGTGCTGGATTCGACACCCACACCTGGTCATGGAGCCAAACATGGCAGAGGACTTCCACCGCCTGCACCAGCGGCTGTTCGGCAGCCCTGGGCGAGCCCCAGCGCAGGACGCCAAGGTGCCTGGGGGGGCAGCCTCTGCAACAGCTGGCCGAGCAGCGGGCGGGGGGCAGCCGTCGCCTGGAAACGGCGCGCGAGCCGCCGCCGCGGCAGGTCAACAGCACGGTCAGGGAATACTACGACGAGCACCATCCCTTCCTGATGCAGTGCACGATAGCCAGGCCGTTGGCCAGCACTGCCGCAGCGCTTGTGAACGGGCTGCCAACAGCGTGTGATGAGCTACCCCCGCCAAAGACAGCCACCCACCTGCCGCCGCCCCTCAGGGCTGCGCCGCCCGAGCCGGTTGAGGAGGAGGCTGAGGCGGAAGGCGAGTGCTCCATGGACGCAGACAAGCCCTTGTGCAGCGACGTGCCACCCGTCGCAGCTGCTACAGCTGTGCCTGTGACTTCCTCAGCGCCGTCCCCTCCGCCGCAGGGCGTGCAGCTAGAGGGGTTGGACGAGCAGATAGAGGAGGTGCAGAAGGCCTGCGACGCGCTGCACGCCGCGGGGCAGCCCTTCGAGGGCGCAGACGCGCTTCTACGGTATCTCTGCAACCGCAGGGACCGCCTGATCCGTGAAACGTGGGCAGCGCTTGAGAGGAAGCAGTTGGTGCGTAGCGGCAGCAGCATTCGCGTGCACGAGCCCTTTGAGTCGGGCGCAGGGGCGACCAGTGAGCCGGCAGGGCAGCCTTACGCCACCAGCAACGCCACTCGCTGGGCGGCCGGGCAGGCCTTACCTGTGCCATTCAACCGGACCCGCTAGCACCAGATAGGGGCAGGGTGCGCAGGGCCAGCAGCTCGGCGGCAGAGCCCATCACCGTGCAACCCGCGGCTCAGTACAGCACAAGGAACCACCTCACGCTGGCACTATCCCCGGCCACGATCCAGCTGCTGCAGGGAAAAGATATCCAGCTGCGCGTGTGTCTGGAGGGCGAGGACATCAGGCGGCTTGGGAGCAGGGCGGCAGCCGGCACGCAGACCGACCCCGAACCGCCGCCTGACCCGGCCGCGGCCACGGCGGTGGCAGGGGCAGTACGCGCCGCCGCCATGCCGCGTGACGAGGAGGTGCCCATCTGGCTGGCCAGCAGGGAGGCGCGCCTAGCGCTGCCGTACATGTCGCCATCGCGCGAGCTGCAGGCGTTTAGGGAGTCGCCACCGCCTGATCTGTTCTTCCTGAAGGGGGACACCTTCGCTCTGCGCATCAACGGCAACATGCACTGGCCTAGCCTAAAGATGCTAGATTGCGGCGCCAACGTATTTGGCATGGACTACCGCTTTGCGCAGGAGAGCGGCATACGCCACGGCAGGTCCCCTGTGGGGGTGCAGCCCTCGCACGGGCCCGTTGCTGAGGTGCTGGGTGCGTTGGTGGGGCCAGACATCTACGCAGTGTTTGCGCCCAACCACCCGCTCTACGCCACCGCGGTCAAATGCAACCTGATCCTGATCCTGGACAGCGGGCCAAACCGGGTGTACGATGTGCTGATTGGCAACCCTGAGATTGTGCCGATTGGCGGCCACTGCGACCCGTACCCGGACTTCCAATTCCGCTACAGGCCGTACATGCTGCACGGTGCGAATGATCCGGACACGCTGCACAGCCTGCCGCTCGAGCGCGCCCCGCACACACAGGAGTTGATGCGGAGCGCGAACACGTTGCGGCAGTTCAAGATGATGGCGTCGGTCATGGCGGCGGCGCCCAAACCGCCGCTGGCGCCTGCGCTCGCCACACGCGCAGAGGCGCCGTGCGAGCCGGCCGACAGCGCGTGCGCCGCTGCAGCCGATGAGGGCCAGCAGACGCAGCCACAGGCGCGCAAGCCCCCCGGCGAGGGCGCCGCCGACCCGGCCGATGCAGCCAGTGCTGCGGGTGACGATGATGAGGACGCGCAAGGAGCCGCCCATGCCTCAGTGTGCAGGGCGCACATGGGGCAGGTTTCTCAGGGACTGCATGCGGCCCTTCTGGTGGCTCAAGCGTGTGCTGCTGTTCCTGTTGTGGCCACTGCTGGCCAGCGTGGTGAAGACGGCGGAGTGGGCCAACGCCGAGCCAGCTAAGCCGGCACCAGCCTTCCCGCCGCCGGCGCCCACACGCCGCCAGCGCTACGAACGGCGCCGCGCGCGGAAGCGCAAGGAGCCAGAGCAGCCGGCCGCACGGTGGAAACTGCGCATACCAATACGCGCGTTGGCTGTGCTGCTGCTAGGTCTCTTGTTGTTTGGCAGCGTAGGTGTCGCCAGCGCCACAGGTGCCAAGTGGGCAGGGGACGACCCTCGTTGACGCCTTCTCAGGCAACTCAGCCTTCTGGGGCTATGTCGTGCACACGCACGTGCGAGGGCAGGCGCACTCGTGTGTTACCTTCACGCTGCCCGAGGGCCACAGCCGCGTGCCACCCGATAAGCTGTATGTCAAGGACCCGCTGCACGGGTGGGTGCACGGCAATCATCCTGACTTCACGCTAGACCAAACAGCCCGGTTCAGAGAAATGCTAGTCGAAAATAAATCGGCGTTCGCGTATTCCATGAAGGACATGAAGGGTTATTCGGGGCCAGAGGGGCCGTTCTCCATTTCCATCACCCACGACAATCCAATCATATCGCCGCCGCGCCGCCTCTCACGGCTGGATGTGCAGACACAGGATGCAAAATGCGAAGAGTTGCGCGATGCGGGCATCATCTCGCCTGTCAAAGGCGAGTGCAACTACGCATCCTGCGCCACCATGCCGGCCAAAAAGGACGCCATAACCGGCGAGTGGACGGATCAGCGCTACTGCTTGGATTTCCGCCGCATAAACGCATCCACCAAGCGCGACTATTACGGGCTGCACAGGCCGGAGGACATGTTTCAGCGCCTGGAGGGCGCCACCTTTTTCAGCAAGCTTGATCTGCGCGCCGGGTTTCTGCAGATACCGATCGCGCCTGCCTCGCAGCAGATCACCGCGTTCTGGTGGGCAATCAGCTGTGGAAGTACGAACGGCTGCCGTTTGGCCTTGTCAACGCCACGGCTAAATTTCAGCGCGTCATGGATGGGGAAATGCGCGCGCCCGTCTGGGGCACTGCGCGATGGCGTACGTTGATGATGTTTTGATCTACAGCAAGACGGCCGAAGAGCACATTGAACACGTGCGGCAAGTGCTGCAGATGCTGGCGAACTGCAGCCTCTGCGCGCACCCTGACAAATCCGTGTTTGGTGCGAACATGGTAGAGTTCATTGGGCACAACATTTCGGCTGATGGCGTCTCAATGACAGAAGCAAAGGTGGCGGCGATCAAGCAGCTGCGCGCACCTACCAACGTCTCGGAGCTGCGCAGCTTCCTTGGCACGCTCAATTATTACCGTGGGCTGATACCCAACTTCTCTGCGCTCACTAGGCCACTCATGACCTGCTCAGCACCAAGCGGCCGTGGGTCTGGGGCGCGGAGCAAGAGGCCGCGTTTGTGGCGCTCAAGGAGGAGTTCGCGGTGGAGGGCAGAGTGATGCGCCATGTTGACCCAGATAAACCGCTGATATTGTACACCGACTGGAGCACCAACGGCATCGGCGCTATTCTGGCCCAGGGAGGGTGACAGCGGGCAGGAGCACATGTGCCTGTGCATCAGCCGCTCCCTCAACGTGCATGAGCGAAACTACGAGCCGTACAAGGGCGAGCTGCTTGCGGTGGTGTACGCCTGCAAGACGCTACGCTGCTATCTGCATGGCTCAAAGTTTAAGCTCTACACTGATCACCGAGCGCTGCAAACGCTTATGGCGTCGAAGAATCTCACGGGCCAGGCGTTGCGTTGGGCGCTGCAGCTGCAAGATCTGGACTTTGAGATCTGCTACCGCCCCGGGGCCAACCAGAAAGCAGACCTGCCCTCGCGCATGCCGCTGGCGTCCTCAGCGGATCCCAGCGGGGCGCGCCTGGACGAGGACTTGGATCCCAGCCTGCCCGTGCCGACGCCGCTGCCACCAGCGCCGGCAGCCGCCGGGCACGTCATCGCATGCGCGTCATTGGCAAAGATCGCGCACCGCGGTGACCCGCTGCCGCACGGCACAATGCAGCCACGCATCGCGGCGCTGGCAATTGCCGACACGGTTGCGTACTCCAGCATAGACGACCATGCGCCGCACAACGCCAGCCTTACGGAGGGGCACTTCAGCCTCTTTGCCGACCCCAGGCTTGCGCCGCCTGATGGGCCAAGTGAGGACACTATCCAGGCACAGCAGCAACTCGCCCGGCGGGCGACACAGGCTGCCGCGACATGCCCCGCCCTGAAGGCGCGCGCCTTGCTGCCGACCCCATTGCACGTTCCTTTTTCACCACAGCTCGCGCCGAAGGCATCTCACTTCTGGAAGTCACGTCCAGCGGCCTTTGCGCTGGCCTGGACATGGCGCTTCGCAACGGCATCCGGGTGCAGCGCTATGCCTGCTGCGCTAACAGCACCGAGGCTCGCGCTGCGGCGCAGCACCACATGCAGCAGCTGCTAATGCAGTACCCGGGCCTCCTCACGTTCTCAGCCATTGAGCAGGCGCTGTGGACACTGCCGCACTGTCACTGCGCCATAACCAGCGACGACTTGGCTAAGGCAGGTGCAGGCAACGGCTCGCAATGGCTGCTGGTTGGCCACCGTGACGCCAGCCCTGGCGGTCCGGTCATCACCATCCTGCGCATGCTACAGCAACTGCAGCCGAGTCGCCCGCCTGCGTACATCATCACAGGCCCGCGTCGCCAGACGCCGTGTACATTCCTGGGTAGCGCTGTACACGTGCAGCCCGAAGCGGTGGGCGCGTACCTCGAGCCGTGCGCTGTCTGGAGCAACCTTGCTGATTCCCGCCTCCTGGAAAGCGCCTGCAACGCCATGCGCACCCCGCCGCGTGACGTGCACGCGGTGCTTGCTGTCACACGCACGGCAGTGCCCTCCGACACTGGACAGCTGGCGATAGTGCACACCGTCACAGGAGAGCCAGCAGCCCTACGCCCGGCTGAACTTGAGCGCCTGGCAGGCTACAACACGTCGGCCACAGCCGCGCCCACGCTCACAGACGACCAGCGTTGCATGCTCTTGGCCGCTGCACCCGACATGCACATCTTGCAGAGCACCTGCGCTGCAGCCGCAGCGCTCCATCACCGCTTTGCTGACTCCAACCCCGCCGCCGGGCTGGGGGGGGCGGTGCCCGGACCCGCCCAAGCGGCTGGGGGGGACGGCCGTCCGGGCGTGGCGTTTGAGCCCGACGGGGTGGTTGATGCGCTGCGCACTGCCTGCATGCTGGCTGCTGCCACTGAGTCGGCTGAAGCAGCGCAGCCCTCGCCTGACGTATGGAAGGACCCTGATGTTATTCACTACGTGCAGCATCAGCAGCTCCCCCGATCGCTGTCGTTCAAGGAGAGACGCCGCGTGTTGCGCCGCGCCTCGAGCTATGCCTGGCACAACGGCCAGCTGCGCCGCATCATGCCCAACCGCGCGACACGCATAGTGCCGCCGCCAGGCGAGCGCAACGCGCTCATCAGCGAGATGCATGCACTGGCCACGTCGGCATGCGTCGGTCCACGCATCTCCTGCAGCTGACGTACTGGTGGTACGGCATGGTGGACGACGTGCGCAAGGTGGTGGGCGACTGTGAGTACTGCGATAGAGTCAAGCAGTCCTTCAACGCGACCCTGCCAGTGCTCAACCCTCTGCCAATTGAGGCGATGTTCTACCGCTGGGGAGTGGACACGTTTGGCCCGCTGCCCATTTCCAACCTTGGCAACACCTACGTCATGATTTGTGTTGAGTACTTTTCAAAATACGTCGAGCTGGTGCCCATGCCTGACAAGGCGGCGCGCCACACTGCCGCAGGCTTCATGTCGCACGTCATAGCGCGCTACGGCGCGCCAGCTGAGGTTGTCACAGATAACGGCGGCGAATACGCCGGTGACTTTGACGCACTCTTGGGACGCTGCTTCATTGACCACCGCCGTACCTCGCCGGGTCACCCGCAGAGCAATGGATTGGCTGAGCGTTGTGTGCAGACGTTCAAGGATGTGCTGCGCAAGTACTATGCCACGCATGGTCAAAGTGACCTATGGGAGGGCGAGCTGCAGTGGATTGCCCTGGGCTATCGCTGCAGTGTTCAGGCTGCCACGGGTTTCAGCCCCTACCAGCTGCTCTTCGCTGTGCAACCAACGGTGCCGCCCGCTGTGCGCCAGCGCTTCTCTGACCCAGTCAACTTTGACGATTCGCAGCAGGCGGCGCAGGTGCTTGCTGACCGCGCCGCCGCCGCCAAGCAAGCCGCGATCATTGCGGGTGACAACATGACCATTGCGCAGCAGCGTGACACGCATCGCTACGCCACCACACGCACGGGCGCTTATCAGCCAAAGCTGCGCCGTTTCGAGCCTGGCGACTTCGTGTACGTGAAGGACCGGCCGCAGCACGCACTGCAGCCGCAGGCGCGCGGTGAGATTTACCGTGTGGTGGAGGTGAAGGACAGCGGCAACGTCATGCTGCAGGGCAAGTGTGGACTCACCGCCACCAATCACATGAAGAACCTTGCCCCATGCCACTTGACCAACATCGACCCCACGATCGACCCGCAGCTTGCTCGGCCGCCGGCTGACCTTCCCTGCGAGGTGTGCAACTTCCCTGACAACGCAACCCAAATGCTGCTGTGTGACAGCTGCAACACGGGCTGGCACTTGAAGTGCCTCACACCGCCGCTCTCGAGCGTGCCGCCTGGCACCTGGATCTGCCCCTACTGCACACGCATCGGCATCAGGGCCGAGCACGTGACTCCCCCTTCGCCGGAGCAGGTTGCGGCGGGACCGAGCAAGGAGCAGCCGCGCCGCGCGAAGCGCACCCTGAACCCGGCGGGGAGGCGTGCGCGTGAAGCCGCTGCAGCTGAGGCCCTTGATGGCCGCTGGGTCACGCGTGAGCTTTTGAACCGTGTGGCTGGGCGGCCCCACACGCAGTTTGGTAGGCTCAGCTACAGGGGTGAGGACGCGTCGCCGCAGTACCTGTCGGTCGTGTATCAGGACGGCACGTACGAGCTGATGGACTTGACCACTGCCAGGAGGCATCTGATGCCGCCTAAGCTTGAGCCCGTGCACGAGGGCGGCGTGATTGATCTGCGCCCTGTGTCGGTAGCGATATGCGTCGTTGCCAGGCTGCCGAACAGCTGGGCTCCGCACACAGAGGCAGGCATGCGCCAGGCGCTATGTGCGCTGCTGCCTGGCACGCATGACCCGGGCAAGGTCACGTTGCTGTCCAAAATGATGCCGGATCCCAGCGACGACCGGCTGCATGAGTGGGACCGGCTCTGTGGAGGCGCTGATGAGGCGGATGTTACGCCCTTGCTAGAGCAGCTTGACTTTTCGTTCGTCTCCTCGGTGCTGAATCCCTGGCCCAACGCCGGAGGTGTGACCACCGTGCTTGAGGCGGCGGGCTGTGAGGTCGTGAGCCCGGCGCGCCGGCCTGACGTGCCATCATGCCTGGCGGATGTAGCGCCGTTGCAGCCATGGTACTACAAGCGGCTAGCTGAGCAGGGCATGTGCGACGCTGTTGTCATGTGCCCGTACCTGTCGTTCGCTGAGCTGGTGCTACCGCTTGCCTCGCGGTACGCGCGCACTGTCGTCTGCGCCAAAGTGAGCGGCTACCTGCTCACGCACCCCTCGCCGCCGCTGATGGACTGGCTTGGTGAGATGCGCAGGGAGAAACGCCTGCATGTTCTGGTGGGACCACCAGTTGGGAAATACGCCTTCCGGGCCATCTGGGTCATCATCTTCGCGAGCGCGGCAGTTGCTGACCGCATGCTCAAGCCAACGTTCAAGCAGACCACCCTGCTGCTGTGAAGCATGGGTGCGTGCCGACCCAGATGGGCGGCTGTACAACATGTTCCGTTAGCGTTTTGCCTAAATTCGCGTAGCGTTTTGCATAGTTTCGCGGCTGCGTTCAACCTTCTTCAACCATCTTCTTCAACTGGAGCTTCTGGACTTCTGCTGGATATCGTCGAAGACCACTGGCGCTACAACCACACGGCGGCTGACGGCACAAGGATCGCGAGGCGGCGGAGCTTCGGCCTTGAGGGAGCTACCCGGCGTTGCAAGCGCCGCCGTCAAGCTGGGGGGGAATGAGCCCTCAGCTCATCAAGCATGCACTGTGTTTGGTCAAGTCACGCGCCTGAACGTGACAGCTGTCGTGTGTGTTTGCGTGACTGTGTGATTCGCGTGACAGCAGTAGCGCCGTACATTCCGGCCTATCTTTGACTGGTCGTATTTGGCAGTAGTAGTAGTAGTAGTGGCGCCCTGGAGGCTTCGCTGTAGCCTTGGCATGCCGCCGTCGGCTGCGCCGTTCATCTTGCACTGATGCGTTTCCCCTGCTGCCAGGTGGATTCATAGGCGCTTGCGTGGCCCTGGTGCCGGGCCTTTTCGTCTTGCCGGCTTCGACGGCAAGACCTGCAGCATAGACCGCCGCAGGCAGCGCGGGGTCAGCCTAGGTTGCCGCTGGTGCGCACGAAAGGCACCCGGCCTATTGTAGGCCCTGTTATCTGTAACGCAACACGACGAGCAGGCAGCAGCGCGTGCCGCAAGTGCAGCTAGTGGTTGGCTCAGCCAGCAGCAGTGCTGAGTGCGAGGGGCTGCCCCGCCTACGGTCTAGTTGGGGTGGTGGCTACGGTGCTTTCACCGTAGGCGGGGCAGCCCCTCGCACTCAGCACTGCTGCTGACTGAGCCAACCACTAGCTGCACTTGCGGCACGCGCTGCTGCCTGCGCGTCGTGTTTGCGTTACAGATAACAGGGCCTACAATAGGCCGGGTGCCTTTCGTGCGCACCAGCGGCAAACCTAGGCTGACCCCGCGCTGCCTGCGGCGGTCTATGCTGCAGGTCTTGCCGTCGAAGCCGGCAAGACGAAAAGGCCCGGCACCAGGGCCACGCAAGCGCCTATGAACCCACTCTCGCCGCAGGGGAAACGCATCAGTGCAAGATGAACGGCAGCAGCCGACGGCGGCATGCCAAGGCTACAGCGAAGCCTCCAGGGGCGCCACTACTACTACTACTGCCAAATACGACCAGTCAACGATAGGCCAGAATGTACGGCGCTACTGCTGTCACGCGAATCGCACAGTCACGCAAACACACACGACAGCTGTCACGTTCAGGCGCGTGACTTGACCAAACACAGTGCATGCTTGATGAGCTGAGGGCTCATTCCCCCCAGCTTGACGGCGGCGCTTGCAACGCCGGGTAGCTCCCTCAGGCCCGAAGCTCCGCCGCCTCGCGATCCTTGTGCCGTCAGCCGCCGTGTGGTTGTAGCGCCAGTGGTCTCGACGATGTCCAGCAGAAGTCCAAAAGCTCCAGTTGAAGAAGATGGTTGAAGAAGGTTGAACGCAGCCGCGAAACTATGCAAAACGCTACGCGAATTTAGGCAAAACGCTAACGGAACATGTTGTACAGCCGCCCATCTGGGTCAGCACGCACCCATGCTTCACAGCAGCAGGGTGGTCTGCTTGAACGTTGGCTTGAGCATGCGGTCAGCAACTGCCGCGCTCGCGAAGATGATGACCCAGATGGCCCGGAAGGCGTATTTCCCAACTGGTGGTCCCACCAGAACATGCAGGCGTTTCTCCCTGCGCATCTCGCCGAGCCAGTCCATCAGCGGCGGCGAGGGGTGCGTGAGCAGGTAGCCGCTCACTTTGGCGCAGACGACAGTGCGCGCGTACCGCGAGGCGAGCGGTAGCACCAGCTCAGCGAACGACAGGTACGGGCACATGACAACAGCGCCGCATCATGCCCAACCGCGCGGACACGCATAGTGCCGCCGCCAGGCGAGCGCAACGCGCTCATCAGCGAGATGCATGTCTGCACTGGCCACTTCGGCATGCGTCGGTCCACGCATCTCCTGCAGCTGACGTACTGGTGGTACGGCATGGTGGACGAGGTACGCAAGGTGGTGGGCGACTGTGAGTACTGCGATAGAGTCAAGCAGTCCTTCAACGCTACCCTGCCAGTGCTCAACCCGCTGCCAATTGAGGCGATGTTCTACCGCTGGGGAGTGGACACGTTTGGCCCGCTGCCCATTTCCAACCTTGGCAACACCTACGTCATGATTTGTGTTGAGTACTTTTCAAAATACGTCGAGCTGGTGCCCATGCCTGACAAGGCGGCGCGCCACACTGCCGCGGGCTTCATGTCGCACGTCATAGCGCGCTACGGCGCGCCAGCTGAGGTTGTCACAGATAACGGCGGCGAATACGCCGGTGACTTTGACGCACTCTTGGGACGCTGCTTCATTGACCACCGCCGTACCTCGCCGGGTCACCCGCAGAGCAATGGATTGGCTGAGCGTTGTGTGCAGACGTTCAAGGATGTGCTGCGCAAGTACTATGCCACGCATGGTCAAAGTGACCTATGGGAGGGCGAGCTGCAGTGGATTGCCCTAGGCTATCGCTGCAGTGTTCAGGCTGCCACGGGTTTCAGCCCCTACCAGCTGCTCTTCGCTGTGCAACCACGGTGCCGCCCGCTGTGCGCCAGCGCTTCTCTGACCCAGTCAACTTTGACGATGCGCAGCAGGCGGCGCAGGTGCTTGCTGACCGCGCCGCCGGGCCAAGCAAGCCGCGATCATTGCGGGTGACAACATGACCATTGCGCAGCAGCGTGACACGCATCGCTACGCCACCACACGCACGGGCGCTTATCAGCCAAAGCTGCGCCGTTTCGAGCCTGGCGACTTCGTGTACGTCAAGGACCGGCCGCAGCACGCACTGCAGCCGCAGGCGCGCGGTGAGATTTACCGTGTGGTGAGGTGAAGGACAGCGGCAACGTCATGCTGCAGGGCAAGTGTGGACTCACCGCCACCAATCACATGAAGAACCTTGCCCCATGCCACTTGACCAACATCGATCCCACGATCGACCCGCAGCTTGCTCGGCCGCCGGCTGACCTTCCCTGCGAGGTGTGCAATTTCCCTGACAACGCAACCCAAATGCTGCTGTGTGACAGCTGCAACACGGGCTGGCACTTGAAGTGCCTCGCACCGCCGCTTTCGAGCGTGCCGCCTGGCACCTGGATCTGCCCCTACTGCACACGCATCGGCATCAGGCCGAGCACGTGACTCCCCCTTCGCCGGAGCAGGTTGCGGCGGGACCGAGCAAGGGGCAGCCGCGCCGCGCTAAGCGCACCCTGAACCCGGCGGGGAGGCGTGCGCGTGAAGCCGCTGCAGCTGAGGCCCTTGATGGCCGCTGGGTCACGCGTGAGCTTTTGAACCGCGTGGCTGGGCGGCCCCACACGCAGTTTGGTAGGCTCAGCTACAGGGGTGAGGACGCGTCGCCGCAGTACCTGTCGGTCGTGTATCAGGACGGCACGTACGAGCTGATGGACTTGACCACTGCCAGGAAGCATCTGGTGCCGTAATGCTGCAATCACCGTAGGCGGGGCAGCCCCTCGCACTCAGCCTGCCATTGGCTGAGCCAACCACTGGCTGCAAGGCGGCACGCGCTGCTGCATTGCGCGTAGTACGTTACAGAGGCCAATCTATGTCAGCGGGTGGCTTCCCGAGCGCACCAACTACTACCCAGGGCGACACCTATGCTACGGCGGCCTTGCTGCTGGCACCGCACCGCGCACGCCGGCACGGGGGCGCTGCCTTGCCTCCCGGCCCTCCTGGCAGGTAGATCATAGTCGGTAGTCGAGAAGCATCGGCAGCGCTTCTCGTCGCAGGCTATGTACACACCACAGCGAGGCGTACCGACAACCACACATGGCATGCCAAAGCCAAATCGGACTACAGACCAAACAATCACCACAATCATCACGCATTATGGCGCCAAACCAGCAACCGCATAGATCAACGGCAGAACGCAGCGCATGCAGGGCAGCTGCACCCATGTTGTTCATGGTGCGCACCATGAACAACATGCGCACAACGACGCACGTCACGCGAATCGCACAGTCACGCGTTTGGTCACGACAGCTGTCACGTTCAGTTGCGTGACTTGACCAAACGCAGTGCCTGCCTAACGGGACGGAGGGCACATATCCCCCTGCTTGACGACGGCACTCAAAGGAGTCAAGCACAAATACAGCGCCCGAAGTCCGGCGGCGACTCAAACTGCAACTGTAAAGACGCAACTTGATGCGAGCACGCCAACTCTCATGCTCAGCCACGACTGCTGTATTACGATGACACATGCGCACGCTGAGCGCACTCAGCGCACTGCTCGCATGCGCACGCACACCGGTACTGCACAAAACCGCACGACAGAATACATCACCGAAGACCGCGGGCGCAACGCCACGCACGCAAGCAGATGCACGCACCAGAGCAATACATAGGCATCTGCATGCGCACACAAGCCAGCGCGTCTCGCGCGCGCGCAAGCCAACAACCGCCAGGTCTCTCGCCTAATAGCCATGCCAGCTGAAACAGCACGCGCACCGCTGCATGCATGCGTCACCGCAACAGCAGGCACCGCAACACGCACGGGCTAACACCTCATGCAACAACGCACGACGCGTCGCCAAGTCATGTTACTGTCTGGAAACGCCGCAACCCGGGGCTACCGACGCTGCGAGGCAAGTCATTTGCATGCTGACGCCTTGGGGCTGTGAACCCCGCAGCAACAACAACCAGGCCGCGCGTGGCTAGCAAGCCCACGCCATCATCAAGTCGCCAACAGCAATATCTGCCCTACCGCGGCATGCCCGGAGCAGCGCTTAGCTACGCGAGCATGCCAGGCAGGCAAGGTGAAGAAGAGGGACAGGCTCACAAGTTCGATCGGGTGCATACCAACCCGACTTAGCAGCAGCAATACACGCCCTACCGCGGCACGACTGGAGAAGCGCTCAGCTACGCCAAAATGCCAGGTCCGGCAGGCAAAATGAACTGGTCGCAAAATTCAATCAGGTGATCCCGACCTGACTCGGTGACTGCAACATCCCCATGGCCGCGAGGCTGGTTGGACACCGCTCTGCTGCTTGCTGCTTATAACAGGTTGATCTCTACCGCGGCTATCACTGAGGCAGCGCTTCGCTCCTCCAGCTGCCAGGTCCGGCAGGCAAACGGCTTGACGCTCTACCGCGGCTATCACTGAGGCAGCTCTTCGCTCCTACAGCTGCCAGGTCCGATAGGCGATAACGACTTGCTCGGCTGCATCCCCCAGCGTCTCAAGGCTGGTAGGTTGAGGCCAGCAGCTAGCTGCTCGCTGCTGGCTGAAAACTGCATGGCAACTGGCGTCCTGCCAGGAGGGGCTTCTCGACTAGAAAGGGGAGTGGTGGCTACGGCGGCTGCAATCACCGTAGGCGGGGCAGCCCCTCGCACTCAGCCTGCCATTGGCTGAGCCAACCACTGGCTGCAAGGCGGCACGCGCTGCTGCATTGCACGTAGTACGTTACAGAGGCCAATCTATGTCAGCGGGTGGCTTCCCGAGCGCACCAACTACTACCCAGGGCGACACCTATGCTACGGCGGCCTTGCTGCTGGCACCGCACCGCGCACGCCGGCACGGGGGCGCTGCCTTGCCTCCCGGCCCTCCTGGCAGGTAGATCATAGTCGGTAGTCGAGAAGCATCGGCAGCGCTTCTCGTCGCAGGCTATGTACACACCACAGCGAGGCGTACCGACAACCACACATGGCATGCCAAAGCCAAATCGGACTACAGACCAAACAATCACCGCAATCATCACGCATTATGGCGCCAAACCAGCAACCGCATAGATCAACGGCAGAACGCAGCGCATGCAGGGCAGCTGCACCCATGTTGTTCATGGTGCGCACCATGAACAACATGCGCACAACGACGCACGTCACGCGAATCGCACAGTCACGCATTTGGTCACGACAAGGCTACGGTCCCGAGAACGATACATGGGAGCCTGCGGCGTCGCTGCATCGCGACACGCTGGTTGAGGAGTTGGTACTGGCGTACTGTACTCGCAACAACGTTGCTGTCAAGAAGCAGTAGTGCCCAGGGACGGGCACGTGTTCGGAAAGGGGGGAGTTGTCATGTACGATGGGTTTGACTGCGTACGGCGGGGGTTAGGCAACCCTGGAGCAACGCTGTAGCAGATCTCCCATGCGAGCGGTGGTCGGCGGATGAGCTCGCCGCTCACGCGCTGGATAATACCGTCGCAGGCTGCGCCTGGACGGGGAGACACAGCTGGGACTGTAAGTTCCTTGGCAGCGGCTCTTTGCTCCCTCCCGCGCTCTATATTTCCCTACCCCTCCACCACGCTCCCAACGCGCGCGCTCCCTGCGCGCACCCCTTCGCCGGCGGCCTCTTCAACAAGTCCGCCGCCCGTCTACGACGTCATGTCTCTGATGAGCGGACTTAGCAAGGTGCGTTGGGTTTAGCGTGGCATAACGGGAGCGGACTTATACTCGAGCCGGAGGGGTTACATTGGGCCCTTTTGGCAGTTTGGTACGGCAAGTTGGCCTGCCAAGTGATAAGGCGGCCGCCAGGCCGCGGAGATGGCAAACGGGGCGCCGGGAGGCGCCGAAGGGGCCATAACAGGCCTGGCGTGTCACAGGGAGCGCCTTAAGCGCCCAACTGTGGCGTGGGAAAAGAGGAATGCCGCGGATGTGAGCACCGTTCATCCCGATGTATATCACTATACATGGAATTCCCGGCATAGGGCCCCCTTATCCTTGGCCACTCGGGCCCTATTCCCGTGTACGACAGTGTGCCCTGTTACATACACTGTCACGAATCGCTCCAGAACCAGAGACACACAGCTGTCAGTACGGCAGTGTTAGGAAACCCTCCCTGTGTAAGCGGCGTCAGCTTGCGCCGCCGAATTCGGGCTGTGTGCTCCCATATACTCCGTGGCGGAGGTCCCTTGTGCCTGAGCCCGACACAAGCTGGGGATCGTTTCCCCTAGCCACGGCTACCTTCTATTCCCCGTTCGCGTGTGTTTCCTGACTGAGTTATACCGGCGTTTACTGGGCTTATCTTCATCATCCGGGCGTTTACTTCCATAACTCCACGAGCTACATGGCTGACAACTCCAGCAAGGAGGTCAGTGAGTAGTTTCGTGTCAGTGGTTTCGAAGCCCCGTTGGCTTCTTGGGGCAGTAGGGGCTTGGTGCCACCTGGGGCAGACGTTGCCGCGTCGCCAGGGCGAAAAAGGCACCAACGGTCAGGCAGACAGGGCTGGTACTCACGGCAAGGACAGTGCTGCGGTAGCAAGAACGCACGACGGCCAGGCCGTGAAGCGTGAGCTCCAGCCTGGGGCTCTTGGCCTGATACCATGCCACCCAAGGACACGAGCGGCAAGGGCCCAAACCAAGCGGGTGCTGAGCCAACATCGGCGGGCCCACAGGGGGTTCCTTCTAAGCGGGCGCTGAAACGGCGGGAAAAAACGGCCCGTGCAGCGGCGTTCCAACAGAAGCATGCCGGGGCCCGTGCTGAACAGGTTGCGCCGGATGAGAATGAGTCCTCCCTCCGGCGGGACCTGATGTCGATGTCGACCGACAGCGGCAAGAGCGCTGGGGTCACCCGTGACGAGCTGCGCAGTATACTGAGCGATACCTTTGCGCAGCTGGGTCAGGAGATTAAGGGCAGCATTGTCCAGGGCTTCGAGGTCGGCGTGGCCAAAGTCCTGGAGAAGCACCAGCCGCCATCGGCGGAGCAGAAGCAGACCGAGCAGGACCGCCGGGCCCAGGAGGAGAAGCGCAAGCTTGAGAGGCAGCGCGTATTGTACCAGGTGCTTACGCTCCTGTCCATGGGCAAGGGCAAGGCGGAGTTCGCGGGCTGCACCGCCGAACAGAAGCTGGCGCGCTGGGTCGCGCTCTGCACGGCGACTCTCCCGGCGCAGGGGGAGGAGCCACTGACGGAGGAGGAGTCCTTGGTTCTGCCGGCTGAGCCGGAGGACGAGGACGACGGCGAGGTACGCGAGGGCGGGCCGGTCGGGACTAGCCTGCAAAGTGCTAGTAAGGGCATCGCGCATGCTCCGGCGGACCCCAAATCGGTGCCCAACACGAATCGCTTGCCTGTGCCTAGCCGGTTCAGCGGTAAGGTCGCAGGGCAGGCCGCTGACGGGGCCACTCCGGAGAACTGGTTTGCGCTTGTAGAGGCGTACATGGTGACGCAAAAGCAGCAAGCGGAACCGCATTTCCAGTTTTACCTGGATGGCCCAGCCTTGCAGTGGCTGGCTACGCTGCGCAAACGACTGGCTGCTGCAGGACAAGAGCTCACTGCAGAGCGTTTGCGCGTAGAGTTCCTCACGCAGTACGGTGACCCGCTCAAGCACGACCCTGAGTGGGCGCGCCGCAAGCTGCATGAGGGGAAATGGCATTACGAGCTCGGCAAGGACACGCTTGCGTCGTACAACCTGCGCATTCGTGACCTGTTTGCGCACGCGGGAGAAATGGCCGTGGCCGACCAGACCGCGTGGTACTTGGTGGGGCTGGAGGCACTGCCACCTCTGCGCCGCGAATGCACATTGACCCCTGAGGGTCAACCTTGGTCAAGCTTGGACGCCCTTATTGCGCACGCCGTGAACAAGGACTTGGCCTTCCGCACGTCGCGGCAACAGCAGGCCGCGGCGGGGCGCAGGGAAAGGGGCCCGAAAGGACCGCGTGTGGCCGCGGCGGTTGCGCAATCGCAGGGCAAGCGGCACCACCAGGGTGGCGGCAATGGCGGCCCGCACCCGAAGCGCCGCTCGGCTGAGGACCGCCCGAGCACCTGCTACTGGTGCCACCAGGAGTACCAGCCGAGGCACAAGTCCCGCAAGGGCGCGGACGGCAAGCCCCTGTGCCCGAACCCGCGCGCCGACCCCAAGACGTGCCAGTGCAAGAACTGCGTGGCGGCGCGCAACCAGTTCTAGGGCAGCCGGCCAGTGACGGGTGAGAAGGCAGCGAGAGCGCGGGACTCTCCACCCCCTTGCCCGTGTCCGTCCGCTAAGCGCAGCAGGTCGTCCGGTATCCCCGCTCCCCCGCAGCTGAACAGTGACCGCATGCTCAGATGGAGCGTGTGGAAGCAGCTGCAGAAGGAGATAGGGCGCGAGTTCACGTTAGACGCTGCATGCAACGATAGCGGAGACAACAGCCACTGTGCCCGGTACTGCTCGTTGAGCAAGCCCTTTCTTCAGGCGGACTGTGCAGGCGAGCAAGTGTGGGTCAATCCTCCCTTCCAGTTGGACCTGGTGAAGGCGTGGGTTGAGCATTTCTGCGCCTGTAAAGCACGCAAGCCTCACAGCACGGGCGGGGCCTTCCTGATTCCCGCCTGGGCGGGTTTTCCTGAGGTGTTCCGTGGCCGCGCTGAATTTCAGCTGTTGACAGAATTCCCGCCAGGAACCGTACTGTTCACGAAGCCCAACGCCGGCGGCAATGGGCGCTGCACGATGCCGGGAGTGCCTTGGCCTGTCCAAGTATGGTATGCCGCACCGGAACAGCACGGCAAGCTCGCGCACGCCACAGCCGCAGACGGACCTAGGGGTCCGATGTGCTTTGACTCGGTTGTAGCAGGCGCGAAAGCCACAGTCATGATAGACAGCGGCGCATGCACCATGCTGGACAAGCAGGCCCTCGCGGAGGCAGCAGACGGTTACGTTTCAGCCGCGTGGGCACTCAAGCAGACGCGTGCCGGTGCGCCACTCAAACGTTACGCACGTGCGGCTGGCTAGTGATGCACAATTGCGACTTGACGGACAAGTCCGCGTTCCGATATGCATGGGCTCGTACACAGACACGCTGACTCTCCTGGTGCTCTCGCAGCATATGGAGGGCGTGGACGTAATTCTAGGCACTGACTGGCTGGAAAAGCGCAAGGCCGTACAGGATTTCGACAAGCAGATGCTCCGCTTCAGGAAGGGGGGAAGGAGTTTCCTCTTGGAGCCCCAGAGCAAACACACAGATGCGGCTGCTGTTTCCAGAGTTGTTGCCAGTCTTTGCGCGCTTCCGGGGCAGACAGTTCTACCTCGGGTGCACATTAAACGGGCCATGCGTGACATCAAACACGGCGCACGCGGGCTGCTGCTGCGGGTGCATGCGGTGCCAACCAAGGAAGGAACTGAAGTTACCTTGTTGGAGGGTACAGAGCCCACCCCAGAGCCCGCCGGAGTGCAGTCACTTCTCGCGGCCAGAGAAAAGGTGTTCAGGGAGATGAACAAAGAGCCTCCTGAGCGAAACACTTTTCACCCGGTGAAGCTGGTGCCGGACTACAAAATACCAGCCAAGAAAATGTACAGGCTCAGCCCCCGCGAACGCGAGGAGGTTGAGAAGCAGGTCAAGAGCTGTTGGGCGATGGGGCTGATTCAGCCAAGCACCAGTGAATTTGGGCGCCGGTCCTGTTTGTGGACAAACCAGACGGCAGCCTGAGAATGTGCTTGGACTACCGGGCGCTGAATGAAATCACGGTGAAGCGCCGCTTTCCCATGCCGCATATCAACGACCTGTTCGACGGCCTGCACGGCGCTACTGTGTTCAGTACGCTCGATTTACAGCAGGGTTACTACCAGATCCGTATCCCGGAGGAGGATATGCACAAGACGGCGTTCATGACGCACATAGGGCAGTTCGAATTCCGAGTGCTCTGTATGGGGCTCACGAACGCTCCAGCCACGTTCCAGGAAGCGATGAACAGGGTGTTCGCGCCACACCTGGGGAAGTTTGTACTGGTGTACCTCGATGACATCATCGTGTACAGCAAGACCCAGGCCGAGCACTTGAAACACCTGGAAATAGTGCTGGAACTGCTAGAACGCAACGAGTTCTATGCAAAACGAGAGAAGTGCAAGTTCTGCCAGAAGGAAGTGAAGTTTCTGGGGCACATTGTGAGTGCCGACGGTTTGCGGGTGGACCCAAAGAAGGTTGAGGTGGTGCAGAATTGGCCCACGCCGACCGGGGTTCCGCAGCTCCGCAGCTTCCTAGGACTGGCAAACTACTTCCGCAAGTTCATTCAAGGCTACTCGTCTATGGTAGCGCCTTTGACGAGCTTGACCGCTTCGGCCGTGCCCTGGAACTGGGCCCCATCATGCCAGAGCGTGTTCGAAGAGGTCAAGAAGGCCCTGACCACCGCCCCAGTGTTGGCTCTGCCTGATCCACAGAAGCCTTTTACAATAATCGCGGACGCGTCCATTCACGGTACGGGCGGTATCCTCATGCAGGAGGACAAGGTGGTTGCGTATCTGAGCCACAAGTTTGACTCAGCGCAGAAAAACTACCACACGACGGACCAGGAATGTCTGGGGATAATACACGCACTGACAGAGTGGCGTTGCTACGTAGAGGGCGCGAAGGTTACCCTCATCACGGACCACCAACCCCTGACGTACCTGCAAAGTCTCAGGTCCAGCGGTCCTCTGTCGCGGCGCCATGCGCGCTGGATGGAGATTCTGTCCCGCTTCCACTTTGAGTGGCAATACCGTAAGGGCACAGAGAACGCCGCTGACCCGTTAAGTCGGCTGTACACTCCGGCGCCGCGGCTGCTTGCGCTGAGAGCTTCCCTGCTCCTGTCAGATTTGAAAGCGCAGCGGCTAGCCGGGTACGACAGCGATCCAGTGTTCGCTGATGCGAGCAAAACGGCGGAGTGGACAAAAGACCCCAGCAGCGGACTGTGGTTCAACGCGGACCACCAGGTGGTCGTCCCTGTGGGAGTGCGCGACCTGATAGTAGCCGAGCACCACGACGGTGGGCTTAGCGGGCACCAAGGGTGCGGGCGCACCACCGAGGCAATCCTGAGGCAGTACTGGTGGCCCCGAGTCCGCGCGGACGTAGAAAAGCCACGTATTGCGGTGCCCTCAGTGTCAGCGCAACAAGGCCTCAACCGCCATGCAAGGCGGCCTGCTGCAGTCCCTCCCCATTCCGGAGCGCGCGTGGGGCAGTGTTTCCATGGATTTCATCACGGGCCTGCCACCCACGGCGCGTGGGCGCGACGCCATCCCTCGTGGTGGTTGACCGCCTCACAAAAATGGTGCGCCTTGTGGCGACAGAAAAGACGATAACGGCGGAACGCACGATGCAGTTGTTCCTTAAGCACGTGGTGGCGAACCATGGGCTGCCGGACAACATTGTCGCAGACCGCGACACTCGTTGGACAGGCCACTTCTGGGCTGAACTGCTGGAAGTGCTGAAAGTGCGCCTTAACCTGAGCACAGCGTATCACCCACAGACCGACGGCCAGACTGAACGCGTCAACCGTGTGGTGGAAGAAGCGCTGCGCTCCGCAGTGGGCGGCACACCGGAGGATTGGGATCTATGGTTACCCATGACCCAGTTCGCAATCAACAACTCGGTGTCCAGCACAACTGGCACCACACCGTTCCTGCTGAACCAAATTGACCCGCCGCGGATGCCAGTTCACATTGGCATACCGACGCGCGTGCCGGCGGCCGAGCGCACGGCGGCGGAAATGGAAAAGCGATTGGCGGCGGCCAAGGTGGCGTACAAGGCGGCACGAGACAGGCACGCCACGTATGCTAACCAGAGTCGTAAGGAAGTAGAGTTCGCAGAAGGCGACCAGGTGTTGCTCAACACGCGCAACCTGCGTCGGTCCATGCCAGGCAACGCAAAGTTGCAACCGCGGTTCGTGGGACCGTTCACGGTGGAGAAGCGAGTGGGACAGGTTGCCTACCGGTTGCAGCTGCCAGCGCAGTATCGCTGTCACCCTGTGTTCCACGTTTCGCCCCTGAAGAAGTTTGTGCCGGGGGAACCGGGCAGCCTTCCGGTCCAGCGCGAGGATGCGGTGGAGGCAGCTGGCCCAGCGTTTACCCTCAACGGTGAGGAATACTTTACAGTGCAAGACATTGTGGGTCACAGGGACCGCACAAAGACCACCCGGAGGCGAGGCAAGCGCGCGGTGCAGACATACCGCGACTACCTCGTACGGTGGGAAGGCTACAGTCCCGAGAACGACACGTGGGAGCCAGTGACGTCGCTGCGACGCGACTCAGAAGTTGAACGCTTGATTGTTGCGTACTGTGCGCGCAACGGCGTGCCACTGCGTAAACGGTAACCGGTCAGGCCGGGACGGCCTGAGTCTAGGAAGGGGGGAGTTGTCACGAATCGCTCCAGAACCAGAGACACACAGCTGTCAGTATGGCAGTGTTAGGAAACCCTCCCTGTGTAAGCGGCGTCAGCTTGCGCCGCCGAATTCGGGCTGTGTGCTCCCATATACTCCGTGGCGGAGGTCCCTTGTGCCTGAGCCCGACACAAGCTGGGGATCGTTTCCCCTAGCCACGGCTACCTTCTATTCCCCGTTCGCATGTGTTTCCTGACTGAGTTATACCGGCGTTTACTGGGCTTATCTTCATCATCCGGGCGTTTACTTCCATAACTCCACGAGCTACATGGCTGACAACTCCAGCAAGGTCAGTGAGTAGTTTCGTGTCATACACCCCCCACTGAACGCGATCGCCCCGAGAGCGCAATCGGTTTTTTAGCCTTCGTGGGAGCGGGAATTCCTTTGGGCCCGCTGACATGCTTCCCTCCTCTACAGCTGGCAAGGCTGTTTGGCAACGGCGACCAGGTTCCCCCGAAGGGCCGTTAGGTCGGAACCCCGTTCCAGCGAGAAGCTCATATGCCCCTTCCACACGACTTGTGTTCGAGCCTACCACCTCGCAAGGTGCCAGCAACCAAGAGTAAAACTTGCAGCCACTGGGGCTCGAACCGGGATCGGTCGGACAAGTCCAACCACCTGGGCTTCGAAACCATTTGTCACAGGGAGCGCCTTAAGCGCCCAACTGTGGCGTGGGAAAAGAGGAATGCCGCGGATGTGAGCACCGTTCATCCCGATGTATATCACTATACATGGAATTCCCGGCATAGGGCCCCTATCCTGGGCCACTCGGGCCCTATTCCCGTGTACGACAGTGTGCCCTGTTACATGGCGGGTCATGAAACGGTGTCTTTTGACACCACCATACACACCAAATGCATCACTCTCTCCTCAACAGCTTTCCCAGGTTCCCAACAACAAGTCTTCCGCTGGGCTCGCTTTGTGGTCGGATTGCGACGGCCCAAAGCAGGTTAGTATTCATTGCGCTTGCTTGTGAGCGCTAAGTGTGGCCCCTGTGACACTTCGCCTGTGCTGCGGGCCAGAGAGCACCAGCGGGCGGCGCCAGCCTGTCCGCTGCCCTCGCCTCCGAGTTGACCTACGGGTTGTACGACAGCGGGGCCGACGGCACGTACAACAAGGTACGACGGGTCGTCAGCGGGGCCATCGGCAACAAGATACCAAGGCTGTACCGAGAGAGCTGTACCGCGTCCGGCAACGCCGACGCCGGCAGCATCCACATGACGAGCTACGAGGTTGAATGGCAAGACTCCATCATCACGCAAGGCATGGTCGATGCGTATGCCATAATGCGGTACCACGCCAAACACACAGCATCGTCCTGGAGGCTGTTTGGCACAGGCATAGGCCAATGACTGCGCATCGTTAAATGGTGCACTACGGTTGAGCCCGCACGAAACATGCAAGCGACGCAAGAAGGCTGGGAAGCAATGGTGGCGGCCGCCCAAGCCCGCACGGCGCGTGCGGCCCCGGACACCCACGCGGCCGCGCCGCGTGACGCACACCTGAGCGCGGCGCAGCGCCAGGGCATATGGGAGTGTGCCGACCCTACAGCACTGCAAGACCGCGCCCTGCTGGAGCAGTACGTGCACATTGACACACGCCGGTGCAACCCGGACCTCGACATCCAACCAACCAGCCAGGTACACCATCGTTGTGCGCGGGCGTCGGCCCAATGACGATGAGACGCCTGCCCTCACCTTCAACCCAGCCGGCTCCTACGTCGGGCAGCTGCCGGTGGCGCGCCTCGCCGCGCTGCACGCCCGGTACATGGCGACCCGACAGCGCGACCCTGACCTGCATGCCCGCCTCGCGGCGGCGGGCGGCTTCGAGGAAGACATCGCCCGGCTCCTCCTGCGATACACGGAGGGATGCGGCACACCAGACTACAAAGTCAGGGCATGCAACCACATGGGCCTCCACCCCATCTTCGATGCGCCTTGCGGGCTACGCTGGGGGCCAGCGCAGAACGATACGCCTCCCCCCTGGACTTTGACCCAGAGTGCACCGAATACTACAGCCCCTTTCCGGAAGATCAGCTCTTTGGCGCGAGGCACGACACCTACAGCTGTGTACACGTTGGGATCAGCCAGGCCAACCCGTGCGACACCCTGCCGATGGCTAAAGGCCGTCCGATGGGCTATCGCATCGGCACACGCGTTCCCCGGCATCCCCACGGTCACAGCTTTCGCAGTGCGAGTCACCCGCAACGAAGCCACCGCTGCCCTGTACGAACACCCCATGGTGCGCCTGTTAGCTCAATACAAGACCGCGAGTCTGTCAGGGGACACTTGCCTTGTGCCGCCAGCAACGTCAGGACTGGCAGGACTGGCGGCGCTGCACTATCGGTACCCACACGCCACGACGCTGGACGTATTCATCGTCGCCAACGTGGCAGGCCTCGCCTACCTGCAGCAGGTGAGCCACACGGGCGACACGCGTCTGCAAGAGCTGCATGCCGCACTCATGCAGGGCAGCGCGTACGACACCAAATGGTACGGCTATGACGTGCCAGGTTGGCATGACTATGGCGCAGCGCAGCAGCGCGCATGCATGACGAACCCAGGCCCATCCCCGCTGGTGCCGATCCCCCAAGCGCCTGCGAGCGCTGCTCCATGACCACGCGCATGGCGGCCCCGCGCCCCAACCATGCCACCTCCCTGCCATATGCGGTGGGCGGCACGGCCACCGCCGACGTACCCACCGCTCCCAACAACCCCATACAGCGCATGCGCATGAAGTTTCCCGACACGGTCTCTGCGCGCTTCGCACCTGAGCAAGGCGTGTACACGGACGGCAGCTGCATCAAGGACCCTGCGTCCGGCTGCAACCTCCTCGGCGCAGCGGTGTACGCGGCCCCCCCTGGACAAGCACGAGCGCGAAGGGACGCGCATGCGAGACGCCAACGTGTTCACCATCAACCCGAATGGCCTGGAAGCCACCAACACCATCCAGAGGGCGGAGCTGAGCGCTTTGCACTACGCAGCCAAGGAGGTCGGGCCGCGCATCGAAGCTCTCGGAGTGCAAGAGTTGACAGTATTCACTGACAGCCAGGTCTCCCAGCACCTGATCCAGAAGGCCATCCGGCGCCCCGACCTGCTCCGCGAAAGCAAGCACTGGCCGCTGCTGAAAGCCATCACTCTGGCGCTTCGGGCCTGCGCGCTCAACGGCACGCACACGTTCGTCGCAAGGTAAAGAGCCACACGGGCATAGAAGGCAACGACGTGGCAGATAAAGCGGCGCAAAAGTGGCTGAACGTAACCTGAATGCTGCAACTGCGCGCAAACGAGACCGAGAGGGCAGCAATGACGAGGACGGACCTGCCCGTCAGGCGGAACCCGACTTTGTGGAAGGCACCGACAACAAACCGTATGACAAACTCTGCTGGGCCAGCCACCAGGACTCCTATGTGCACAACCTGAACGTGCACGTCAAGCTGTGTGTGGCTGGCACAGCCGCTGGGGGCCCTGGGCCTGTACGACAATACGAATCGTACTGGAGGGCGGCCGACGGTGACCTGTGCCCCAAGACCAGCAACGGAATGATGTGGACCAACCCCCAGTGTGCCCTTCGCCGCCAGCCTAACGATGTTCAAGGCACGTTACGGTCAGCTGTACACCGCCAAATGGGCTGCACGATTCCGCCAGCACTCTACCCACGGGCCCGAGAACGCGGCAGATGCGCCGTGCCCGCTATGCCATACACCGGACTCCTGCGGTCACATCCTGGGCGGCTGCAGACACGGCGACATGCACCAAGCTGTATATTGCCCGCCACAACAAAGCCGTACGGACCATAGTGAAAGCCATCGCACACGGAGCGAACGGGGGCTGCGTCATGTTCATGGACGCCGAGAAGGACGCCGAGCGCTCCGAGCACAACATGGGCACCCGCCTGCCCGCATGGCTGCTGCCGGACCTGCCTACAGAAGAGGTACGGCGCCACAGGCCTGATATTTTGCTCATTCCCACCCTGCAGCGCACGGACTGCATGGATGCAGAGTACGACGGCCCCTCGGCCGACGAACGCTGCAAACACACCGTTCCACCTCCTCGAAGTTGGATACGGTTCGGACACCAGGCATGCAGACAAAACGCATGAAAAGGCCCAGCAACACCTCCCGCCTGGCCGAAACTCCTGCAAGCGGCCGGCTGGCGGGTGAGGTACACGCAACAAAGCGCTATTGCGCTCGGCGTTTGTGGCGCATTGGGCGACGCCTGGTCCCGCTGCTACGTGAGCTTGGGGTGGAACAGCCCGCGGCCCGCCGCTGCGCCGCCAAACTGCATGAGCACGCGGTTATGTCTGGGCACACCATCGTCAAACTCCGACGGCACCTCGAGCGACCCACCGTAGGGGCGCCGCCACCTCCGCCTCGCACCGGGCAAGGCCCGGGGCAGGCCCGCCGCGGCAAGCGGCGGCGCCCAGGGACGCCGGCTAGGCGCCCCCAACTTCCTGGTTCCCCTGGTGGCTGGGTAGTTCGTAAGGCTGCCCCGTGCTAGCCCATCGTGCCCAGCCCCCTTAACACACGCGGGTTCGACCCCAGCGTATTATTATTATTATTATTATTATTATTATTATTATTATTATTATTATTATTATTATATTATTATTATTATTATTATTATTATTATTATTATTATTATTATTATTATCATTATTATCATTATTATTATTATCATTATTATTATTATTATTATTATTATTATTATTATTATTATTATTATTATTATTATTATTATTATTATTATTATTATTATTATGCCACCCACGGAACCGTACAAGTACCTAGGGGTCCAGATCACGCTGACGCTTAACTGGTCCGCCCAGGCAGCTGCTGTCAAGCACGCGTTGAAGCAAAAAGGCGAGGCCCTGGCCTCCTCAATGGCTTCGAAGCGACAGTGCCTCCACATTATCAAGACCTGCCTAAAACCAACAGCTACCTATAGTATGGCATGCATGCCGTACACGAAACTTGACATCCTGCAGATTGACGGCACCATCGCACGCGTGTTCGCAAATGTTGTGGTCTCCCCCGGCAGCTTCCCCACCAGGGCCATCCTGCTGCCGCATGAGTCATATGGGCTTGGGGTGGAATCTGTACTGGTCGAGTACGGTGCAGCGCGCCACGCGCAGCCTTGTGCGGGCGCTCAATGACCGGGCCGCCTGGGCATCGTCACCCGCGCCCTGCTCACGCACGCTGCAAGCACCAACGGCTGGGAGGCGCCGCACAGGCACCGGGCGCAGACCTGCTCCGAAAAGAGTACGCCTTCTACAGCACGCTGAAGCAACTACATTTGATGCAGGAGCATCAGCTAGCCCTGGATGATCACGGTAGGGCCTTCGGCACCACCACGAAGCGTGTCTGGCAGGCCCTGCGCTCGGCGCAGCCAACCGCCGACAACACGCTCTTGCCCGCCCACGTTCTCCCGCTCCTTGAAGTTGGCCTTGACCTCTCAGATCTGGTTGATCTGAACTCACTAGACCACCTGATCACCTCCACCGAGCTACGCCGCCGACTGGGGAAGGCCGCGCGCAACCGCCATGAGGTCGCCCTGAACGGCTCACCCTCGCGCTATCCGAGGCTGAACACGGGCTGAACCCCCGCAAGTACAGGAGCGCCAAAGCCCTGCCACCCCACGTGAGGAAGCTGCGTGACCCACCGCAACTTGACCCCACCCGCCTGCCCTCCACTATGCCACATCACTTCCCAGCGCTACGACGGCAGGCCCACTGAGGCCGCCGCAACGGCAGCGGCCGAGGCAGGCCGCCCGGACGCGCCAATGGAGGCTGACGAAGACCCGACCATGCAGGATGGCGGCGCAGAGCAACCCGTGGCTGACGTGCCGCTGGAACACACGCTGGGCTCGCCCACGGGGCAGGCCCGGCCCGCCGTGGCTGTGGTGGCAGCACCTTTCCAAGCTCCTGCAGGGGGGGAGCCGAGGAACAGACACACCACGGTTGAGGCGCTGGGAGACGACGCCCCCGCACAGGGGCCCGTGTCGGGAGGGGCGCAGGCACGAGGGATGAGGCACCCAGCCCGTTTGCTCATAATGCCATCCTGGGGGCTACGCCAGCTGCCAAACCCACGCCAGACCCGCGCAAGCGCGCAGCCGATGACACGGAGCCGCAGCGCCCGACGCGCCTCCGCGCCCAGAGCATGCGCCTGACACAGGGCCCGCTGTCAACCCCATGGGTAAAGAGGCGGCGCCCGCCGCGCATAGCAACGACAGCCCCGTCGGCCGT
Source organism: Ottelia alismoides (assembly GCA_037367405.1). Classification (NCBI taxonomy): domain Eukaryota; kingdom Viridiplantae; phylum Streptophyta; class Magnoliopsida; order Alismatales; family Hydrocharitaceae; genus Ottelia; species Ottelia alismoides. The sequence continues at coordinate 43,110 of JAZKJV010001137.1, forward strand.
AGCGGCGCTAATGCGGCAGAGACGCACTTTGCAAACAATACCCGGACTCAAGCACCTGGGCTACGGAATGCGCACGTCCTCGCCACGCGCAAGGTGCACAGCGCAATCATTGATGAGGACCCAGCAGTGCTGCCCACCAGCACGCGCTTCACCTGTACAAGCCGGCGCTTCTTCAACAGCCTCGTCGAAGACCTCACGCCGACACCTGCACGGGACGACACGGAACGCAATGAGACCATCACTGAAGCGCAGCAGCTTCTCAGCGGCTGCAGGCACGCCGCTAGCAATGCTGCCACGCCGCCGGCCACGGCGTGCCGCCGGCAGCTGAGTGCAGCCCTGCTGCGCAGGCAAGCCGAGCTGATGCGCGGGCAGATGCCAGCCTGGCACAGCGAACTTCTTGCACGTGCAGGTCGATATCACCCGTCTGGCCGCACCCACGGCGCCGAGGTGCCAACAGCCCGGCCCCCCACCGTACAGCCCTGGAGGGCCGTGCGCGCACTTCTACTCACCGGGCCTGTTGGGCGCGCTGCCACCGAGGGCGCGTGTCAGAAGCCAGTGGTAAAAGTCAGGATGTTCGAATTGGTTATTCAGTACCTCCAGTACTTGAATCCCATATTGTCAGGAACTGTGCAAGGCCCACCAGGGTGGACTAGGTCCTGGGGGTTCACTCTGGGTGCGCGACTCCAGAGCAAGCAAGCCAGTTGTGACAATTCTCCCCCCCCCCGGAACGCGAACGTCCCGAGAGCTGGAGTTCTCAGACCCGTCATTTCACCACTGGTTCTAGCACATTTCCTCCTACCCGCACATGAGGGGACTAGAAAGTGCTTCTTGTCAGGATCGAACTGAGCACCTGTGGAACTGTCCACCAGGCTTTACCCCAGAACCGAGCTTCGAAACCATTTGTCAGAAGCCAGTGGTAAAAGTCAGGATGTTCGAATTGGGTTATTCAGTACCTCCAGTACTTGAATCCCATATTGTCAGGAACTGTGCAAGGCCCACCAGGGTGGACTAGGTCCTGGGGGTTCACTCTGGGTGCGCGACTTCCAGAGCAAGCAAGCCAGTTGTGACAGCGCGCCCGCCTGTCCGCCGCGCTGGCCTCTGAGCTCACCTATGAGGTTTACGACAGCGGGGTGGATGGTGCCATCAATCGAGTCCGCGCTGTTGTCAGCGGTGCAATCAACAACAAGATCCCCGCGGGTGTACCGCGGTGGCTGTATGGCATCTGGTACGGCGAGGCCCAGCGCTGAGCGACTAACAAGCTTTGAGGTGGAATGGCATGACTCTATCGTGACCCAGGGCTTGCTTGGGGCATATGCCGCCATGCAGTACCGCACGGCAAGTACAACGTCCTCTTGGAAAACTGTACGGCACAGGCATTGTCGCCACCTTCGCATTACCGTGGTGCAACACAGTCGAACCAGAGGAGACCATGAAAGCAACGCAAACCCGAGTGGGCGAAGCTGATGGAAGAGGCGCAGAAGGGTCGGAACGGGCCGCGAATGGAACAGCCAGCCAGCCACATGGGATTGATCCCAATGAGGTGCAAAGCAACAACCTGCTGAACAGAAGCATCGAAACATCACGCGAATAAATCGGCTCAGATAAGCGGCTCTTTGTGTCAAGGCGGCGCAGTTGCAGCATCGGCGGCGTTGGCATCACGCACGCAGACAAGCGCAAACATGGCGGTTTGGCGACTGAGCACAACGACTCTCATATGCTCATACATACTCCACATACGGACGCAAATACATACAACCTGCGGGAACTCTGCGGCGCAAGCAGACGCACACGACGGCGGTCGCACACGATCGCTGCGGCCAACATGCATTTCCAAACGCCGTGACTGTGTAGCCCAGGGCACAATCGCGGCCCGATAGAAGCGAAGCTCCTCCGGCGACGCAGGCTCCATTCGACATAACACACACAAGCAGCGCCTACGGCAGTGCGTTGCTGTCATCCCTGCTACTGGTCAGCAACTAGCCGTGAACAAGATGGCCGTCGAGATCCATTACATAGCAATCGTTGCAGAGCCGAGCAAGTCGAGGGTCACATCACAGGACAGGCAGCGCACCGGCCTCGTCCCGCCCAGCTCAGCCCAGCCAGATCAGGTAGTAGTGGCGTTGGCATCTGCACCAGGAAGCCTGTTGGGGTGCGCTTGATGGACAGACCGGGCCCTCCTGGCAACGCCCAGGACAGTGTGACAGTGCCGCGCTTGGCTCATACATATGCATGTATGTAACCCCGACGTTCCCGGTGCAAAGGCCCGGCCTGGCCCGCGTAATCGTCGTCATGGTATCGTGTGCCATGCTCCTGCCGTGTTGACTTCGGCATCAGCCTCACCCTTTCCCCTCCCTCCACCAAATGACGGCGGTGGTGGTGGTGGTGGTGGCGCAAACGCCGTATGCGCCGTGTCAGCAGCCCCGTGACGCTCAGCGGTGCTTTGTCCGGCCGGCTCCAGCCGAAGACAGCCGCGCGCGGCTGGTCTTTTGCAAGCAGCACGTCGTACGCAGCACCTGCTGCCGAGGTAGCAGCGTCCTTGCGTGGCTCCCTGCTGCGGAGGCCGCTGCTGACCTTCGGGTCGATAACGCCGCCTTGGCCTGCCGCGGCGTCCTTGTCGCCTTCCGGCCCCCACGGGCTCAGGCCGCGCAGCGGCGCATCCCCCCGTGAGTCCAGGGGCGCAACGCCAACGGCCAGTCAACCTCCTCGCTCCCGCTGCCGCCGCTGCCCGCGCCTCCCCGTACTGTAGCATGCGCTGTAAGTGCTGCTACCGCTGCTGCTCCGGCGTGGGCTAGTGCCCGGGATGCCGTACGGTATGGTCTCGGCGTCCGACTCCAGCCGCGCATTGTTCAGCACACCGTCGCTGCCGAGCAGGGCGCATCCACCTCCTTCGACTCCGGGCCTGCGGCGGCACGAGGCAACGACAAGCCGTACGGGTACAGTAGGAGGGCTGGAGAGGCTCAGGAGGGGGCCTGTAAAGGTGCGGAGGCTCACCGCCCCAACGCCGTTGGATGTCACAGCAACGGCACCAGCCACCAGCGAGCCTGTTGCTGCGTGTTGCTGCGTGAGCCTGTTGCTACTGCCAGTAGCTTTGGGCTTTCTGTCAGGTACGATGGGTTTGACTGCGTACGGCGGGGGTTAGGCAACCCTGGAGCAACGCTGTAGCAGATCTCCCATGCGAGCGGTGGTCGGCGGATGAGCTCGCCGCTCACGCGCTGGATAATACCGTCGCAGGCTGCGCCTGGACGGAGAGACACAGCTGGGACTGTAAGTTCCTTGGCAGCGGCTCTTTGCTCCCTCCCGCGCTCTATATTTCCCTACCCCTCCACCACGCTCCCAACGCGCGCGCTCCCTGCGCGCACCCCTTCGCCGGCGGCCTCTTCAACAAGTCCGCCGCCCGTCTACGACGTCATGTCTCTGATGAGCGGACTTAGCAAGGTGCGTTGGGTTTAGCGTGGCAACTGGTTTCGAAGCCCGGTGGGACGCTTTGCAGCGTCGCCTGGGCCGGGCTGGGTTTGCTTGCGCGCACCCTTAGCATCCATCAATCCAAGTGGGGACACACGGGCGCCGGTGACCTCTGAGTGCAGCACCTAGTGGCAAGGCAGTCCCACCGTTGGGGGCAAGACCGCAAGGCAGGCCTGTGAGGCTGCGCAGCGTGAGCCCGGGAACCTTGTGCACTTTGGTGGCTTGCCGGGTCCGGGCCGTGGGGTCAGGATGTTGCGGTCGGCGCTTCTAAAGAAGAAGCTGCGGGGCTGCCCCCTGGTTCGCTCAGGGCCTTGCGGGAGCTAGCGGCCACGGGTCAGCACCCCCGTTTGTCACGGTATCTGCAAAAGCGCGGGCTGCTTGATGAGGAACCGGGGTCGGATGCCGACTTGTCTGGGTCTGATGATGAGAACCCGCCGGAGGGCACTTCGTCTGACTTTAGCCCGGATTCCCTGGCCCGCACCCCTCCCCTGTCGAGCAAGGATGTGGCCGGCTCCTCGGTTCGTGAGGAGTCGTCCCTTGCGGAGGCGTTCAAGGAGTTCGGCCAGGTTCTCCGCGCCGAGCTGCGTGAGGGCTTTGGCAGCATGAGTTCTCTCATGCGCAAGGTGCTGAAGAATCAGGGCGCGGACCCTGATGCGGAGGAGCCTACGCCCGAGCAGCTGGAGCGCCGCAAGCTCCTTCAGCGCGCTTTGGCAGCGGCCAAGGCGGTGGCCAACACTCCCGAGGATTGGGCGTCGTGGTCGGATGAGGAACGGCTAGACACGTACGCCCAGTGCCTGGCCATGGCCGTGCGGGCAGCCAAGGCGGCGCCCGCTACGCCCGAGGAACTGGCCGCGCTGCCGGCCGAGGAGGAGCCCATGGAACCGGTGGTAAGCACGCGGCGCGGGTCGTCGGGCGGGTCGGATGCGGTGCCGCTCGTGGCGCCCGCCTCGCGTGTTGAGCTGCCTAACGTTAGCAAGCTGCCCGTGCCGTGCCGCTACAACGGCAAAGCGGAGAAAGCATGCGACGGCACTAGCCCGGAGAACTGGCTTGCGCTCGTGTGGGAATACATGGTGACGCAAAGGCAATCCATGGATGCGCACTTCCAGTTCTACCTTGAGGGGGCGGCTTTGCAGTGGTGGAACACGTTCCGCAAGGAACACAAGCAGCGGGGCACTAGCATTACGCCTGAGCTGGTACGCACGGCGTTCCTGAAGCAGTACGGTGACCCGTTGAAGCACGAACCGGACTGGGCGCGGCGGCAATTGCACGAGGGGAAGTGGTTCATGGACCCCCAGAAGGACTCGTTGGCGCAGTACAACCTGCGCGTGCGCGAACTGTTTACGCACGCCGGGGAAATGGCTGTCGCGGACCAGGTGTCGTGGTACCTCGTGGGCCTCGGGGGGTGCCCAACCTGATGCGCGAGTGTGCGCTCACCCCTGAGGGCAAGCCGTGGCACAGTCTGGACGCTCTGATAGAGCATGCGTTGAAAAAAGACTTGGCCTGGCGCACCGCCAAGCAGCGGCAGCAGCAGGTGCCCGAGGGACGCAAGCTAAAGGGCCCGCGCTTGTCTGCCGTGCGCCCCCGATGAAGAAGCAGGGCGGCCGTGGCGGCAAGGGCGGCCGGGGCGGCCGCAACGGCAACGGCAACGGCAACGGCAACGACGACCTGCGCCAGGCGCTGATTGACGCGGGCCGCTGCACCAAATGCCACGGCGTTTACACCGACGGCCACAAGAAGCGGGACGCGCGCGGCTTCTTGGTCTGCACGGAGAACAAGCCCGTGGAGTGCAAGTGCCCGGTCTGCGAGGCGCGCAAGGCGCGCGCGTAGGGGGGCCGGCCAGTGCGGGGCAAGCGTAAGCGTAAGCGTGGTCTGGCATGCGGGTGCCGCCTGCGTTGAGCCCCGAGGAATCCCCTGCATGCGCGTCACCGCCCGGTCCGCCGCAGTTGAATACCGACCGTATGCTGCGGCGCGCCGTGTGGTTGAAGTTGGAGAAGATGGTGGAGCGTAAGTTTACGCTTGACGCGGCATGCAACGACAGCGGGGACAACAAGCACTGTGACCGGTACTGCTCAATAACGAACCCCTTCACGAACGTTGACTGTGCCGGTGAGCACGTCTGGTGTAACCCCCCGTTCCAACTGGACTTGGTCAAGGAATGGGTTGAGCACTTTTGCGCGTGTAAGGCGCGGCAGCCTTACACCACGGGTGGCGCATTCATGGTGCCAGCATGGAAGGGTTTCCCAGAGGTGTTTCAGTCGCGCGCAGAGTTCAAACTGCTCACGGAATTCCCGCCCGGCACTGTTCTGTTCAGCCAGCCGATCGGCAACGGCCAGCGGCGCGTCATGCCCGGCGTGCCGTGGCCTGTGCAAGTGTGGTATGCAGCCCCTGAGAAACACGGCAGCCTTGCAGCGGCGCAGCTACCCGGCAAGGAGGGCAGGGGCCCCATGTGCTTTGACGCGTCACTGGGGGGTGCGCATGCCACAATCATGGCCGACAGCGGCGCGCACACGGTGCCAGAAAACGACAACAGCGCAGCCGACGACGGGTACGTGTCCGCTGCGTGGGTTTTGCAACACGACTTGGCTTGGCGCGTACAGCCCGCGCAAGTCACGCATGTACGGCTAGCGAACGACGCGCTGAGCGCGATTGAAGGCAGGCTCGTGTTGCCTGTGTGCATGGGCCCGTACGTTGACAAGCTATCCCTGCTAGTGATGCCACAGCAAATGCAGGAGGTAGACGTGATTTTGGGCACGGATTGGATGGAGCGCCGGGGCGCGAACCTGGATTTTGAGAAGGGCGTGCTCCGCATCAGGAAAGGGGGGAAGCACATACTAGTGCACCCGCGGACGCCAGGCTCGGAACGCGCTGCTGCCGCTCATATCGTGTCCATGTTGAGCGCCCTTGCACCAGAGGCTGAACCGCCTCGCCTGATCGCCGCTAAGCGCGCGTTGCGCGACATAAAGCACGGTGCCAAAGGTTTGCTCCTTTGCGTGCATGTAGCTCCAAAGGAAAGCGAGCTGGGACAAGTAGCAACGGTGGCGGCCACCACCGGGGCCGAAGCTCAGCCCGCGGACCCGCGGCTACAGGCGTTGTTGGAGGAGCACGCCTCCGTGTTTCAGGAAATCTCTGGTATGCCTCCTGAGCGGGAGGGCGTGCAGCACTCCATACAGTTGGTGGACAATGCTAGCACCCCCAAGAAGCGTATGTACCGCCTGAGCCCTCGCGAGAAGGAAGAGGTGGAGCGGCAGGTGAAAAAGTTGTTGGCGCAGGGGCTGATACGGCCGAGCAGCTCTCCGTACGGGGCTCCCGTACTGTTCGTAGACAAGCCCGACGGGAGTTTGCGCATGTGCCTTGACTACCGCGCGCTGAACGAAGTGACCGTGAAGCGGCGGTTCCCTATGCCCAACGCCGACGACTTATTTGACCAGCTGCACGGGGCCAAGGTGTTTAGCACGCTTGACTTGCAGCAAGGGTATTACCAAATACGCATCCCCGAGGAGGACGTGCCTAAGACGGCCTTCATGACCCATCAAGGCCAGTTTGAGTTTCGAGTGCTTTGTATGGGGCTTACCAACGCCCCCGCCACGTTCCAGGAAGCGATGAACAAGGTGTTCGCGCCGCACTTGCGCAAGTTTGTCCTGGTGTACTTGGACGACATAATCGTGTACAGCAAGACGGTTGAGGAGCACCTTGGGCACTTGAAGCTAGTCCTGCAGACCCTCCGCGAGCACCAGTTCTATGCAAAGCGAGAGAAGTGTCGCTTTTGCCAGGCAGAGGTCAAGTTCCTTGGCCACATTGTGAGCGAGAGGGGTCTTCAGGTTGATCCCGCCAAGGTGGCGACGGTGCAGGAGTGGCCCGTGCCCACCACGGTGGCCCCAACTGCGCAGCTTCCTGGGGCTGAGCAACTACTTCCGCAAGTTCATTCAGGGCTACTCATCCATGGTAGCCCCGCTTACGTCGCTGACCGCTGCTAAAGTTCCCTGGAATTGGACTGATGCGTGTCAGCGCGCCTTTGAGGCAGTTAAGACCGCCCTAACGAGTGCGCCCGTCCTTGCGCTCCCGGATCCGAGCAAACCCTACGTTATCATTGCGGACGCCTCGATTTATGGTACGGGCGGTATCCTGCTGCAGGAGGATCGCGTAGTTGCGTACCTGAGTCATAAGTTTGACAGCGCGCAGCGCAACTACTCCACAACAGATCAAGAGTGTCTGGGGATCATTCACGCACTCACGGAGTGGCGTTGTTATGTGGAGGGAGCTGATGTCACCCTCATTACAGACCACCAGCCCCTGACCTACCTGCAGAGCCTCAAGGCGGCCGGTCCGCTCTCTCGGCGGCATGCCCGATGGATGGAAATCCTGTCACGTTTCCACTTTCGGTGGCAGTACCGCAAAGGGAGCCTGAATGCGGCTGATTCGTTGAGCCGCTTGCATGTGCCCGCACCCCGCTTGGCAGCGCTCCGTGCCTCGCTGCTACGTTCAGACCTGCAGGACCAGATACGCGCGGCGTACGCGCAGGACCCGTGGGTCGCAGGGGCGGCACAGGAGAATGGGTGGACACAAGACGCTGGTAGCGGACTGTGGCTCACGGCGAGCCATCAGGTGGTCGTTCCTGCCAGCATGCGTGACCTGATAGTAGCTGAGCACCACGACGGTGGGCTTAGCGGGCACCAAGGGTGCACACGCACCGCGGAGGCAATCAAGCGTACGTTCTGGTGGCCGCGTCTGGACGCGGATGTGGCTAACCATGTATTAAGGTGCCCTCAATGTCAGCGCAATAAGGCCTCCACCGCCAAGCCAGGCGGCAAGTGCAGTCCCTCCCCATTCCCACTCGCGCGTGGGGCAGTGTCTCGATGGATTTCGTGACGGGCCTGCCAACCACGGCCAAAGGGCACGATGCTATTCTGGTAATGGTGGATAGGTTCAGTAAAATGGTTCACTTGGCGGCTGACTACGACGCATGCAACGGCCATTGAGACCATGAAGCTGTTCCTGGAGAACGTGGTGCGGTTGCACGGCCTGCCGAACGACGTGGTTGGGGATCGCGACACCCGTTGGACCGGTCATTTCTGGAAGGCGCTGTTGGAGAAGCTAAAGACGCAGCTTAAGCTCAGTACCGCGTACCATCCGCAGACAAACGGGCAGACGGAGCGCACAAATCGGGTACTTGAGGAGGCGCTGCGGTCGGTGGTCAGCGCATCGCAGGATGATTGGGACGAGCACCTAGCGATGGTGGAGTTTGCGATCAACAACTCCGTGTCTAGCAGCACTGGTACTACGCCGTTCTTGCTGAACCAGCTGGACCCGCCGCGCATGCATGTGGAGGTCGGTTTGCGTCCCGCGTGCCGGAGGCGGACCGTACGGCAGCTGCGCTCCAGGAGCGTTTGCGCGCGGCGCGGCGCTGCCTCCAGGCCGCGCAGGATCGGCAAGCCGCCCAAGAAAACAAAGGTCGCCGTGATGTAGAGTTCCAGACAGGCGACCAAGTGTTGTTGAATACCAAGAACTTACGTCGCGGTATGCCCGGCAATGCTAAGCTACAGCCGCGGTACGTGGGACCGTTCCAGGTCGAAGCCCGGGTGGGCAAGGTGGCGTATCGCCTGCGCCTGCCCGCGCAGTATAAGGTTCACCCAGTGTTCCACGTTTCGCTGTTGAAGCAGTACATGCCCGAGAAGGGCGCTCTCCCGCCGGTGCGTACGGACGCGATGGAGATTGACGGCCAACCCGACGAGCCAGGGCCGGCGTTCACGCTACAAGGTGAAGAGTACTTCACGGTGCAGGATATTGTAGCGCACCGCGACCGCCAGATCGGCGTGCGCAAGCGCGGCCGTCGCGCGGCGCGCGGTCGGCGCGAGTACCTGGTGCGGTGGGAAGGCTACGGTCCCGAGAACGATACATGGGAACCTGCGGCGTCGCTGCATCGCGACACGCTGGTTGAGGAGTTGGTACTGGCGTACTGTACTCGCAACAACGTTGCTGTCAAGAAGCAGTAGTGCCCAGGGACGGGCACGTGTTCGGAAAGGGGGGAGTTGTCAGGTACGATGGGTTTGACTGCGTACGGCGGGGGTTAGGCAACCTGGAGCAACGCTGTAGCAGATCTCCCATGCGAGCGGTGGTCGGCGGATGAGCTCGCCGCTCACGCGCTGGATAATACCGTCGCAGGCTGCGCCTGGACGGAGAGACACAGCTGGGACTGTAAGTTCCTTGGCAGCGGCTCTTTGCTCCCTCCCGCGCTCTATATTTCCCTACCCCTCCACCACGCTCCCAACGCGCGCGCTCCCTGCGCGCACCCCTTCGCCGGCGGCCTCTTCAACAAGTCCGCCGCCCGTCTACGACGTCATGTCTCTGATGAGCGGACTTAGCAAGGTGCGTTGGGTTTAGCGTGGCACTTTCTGGGCACCGTCAGCCGCCCACCCCTCCTGCTTGACTTGAACATCATCCACGCTGCCACTTCATCTCTTCCATCAATTCATCGGCACAATCAGCATGACACATACCGCCCCCAGACCGCCCCCTGACCGCCCCTGATCGCGCCGGGATGCCTGCCGTACGGTTCACGTCAATACGCCTGCTGTAGGCCCCGCCGCCGCAGCCGGCACTCGCCTTGTAGTACCCGCCCAGCCACTTGTCCTTGGCCGTCCATCCCTTGAGCCAAGAGTACGGCGACACCAGCACCAACACGCCGCCCGGCTTGATGAGAGTACGGCAGCGCTCCAGGAACTTGACCGGCTCCGGCAGGCGGCACAGCAGGTTGGCCGCCAGCACGCAGTCGAACTGGGCGAGGTCCGCCGGCAGGTTGCAAGCGTCGCCCTGCGGGGGCGTGGGGGGGATGCCGGTCAGGGCGAGGCCGCGGATGGGTTGAACGCGGGGTGCGCACAGGGTTGGATGTGCTATCGGGTGTGGGTACGGCAGTGGCGTAAGCGCGCGGGCGAGGTAGCGTGCCGAAGCGTGAGATCGACGACTCCAGGACCGGCCGACGGCGCATGCGCATGACCGGAGGGAGCCCTTCCTGACCTCACCTCACCTGCATGAAGCGCACGCGGTTGCGGTCAATGTCGTCCGCCACGCGCGCCGTGTACTTGGCGCGCGTCTCGCCCTCCACCACCGCCTCGTACTGCCACGAGCCCGTGCGCTGCATCTCCTGCAGTAACACGCGCAGGTGCAGGACTCAAGCGGCGATGGGCACGGTGAAACAATGTGCACGATGAGGCTGTAGCACGCGCACGAGCGAAGCTGGTTGCGGCCCGGCCAAGTTCGTGCATGCATACACAATGCGTGGCCATGTTGCACGGCACGACGGACGCATGGCCTGCGGCCAGTGTATGGGTCCATGCCAACAGCGGACGCCCGCGGCGCCCGCGGGCGGCTGAGCAAGCGCTTTCCTGGCCGCACCGCCACATGCGAGCCCTAGAAGATTGCCACATGACGCGGCACGCACCTTTGCTGCGTCGACAAACGCGTGGGAATAGTCGATGCCCAGCACATGGGGGAAGGCGCGCGCGAGCTCGAAGGCCGCGCCGCCCACCGCGCAGCCTAGGTCCATGGCGATGGGGTCACCGGATTCGCCTGTGAAATCTTGCAACGCGGTGCAGTGGCGCTCGCACAGCTGTGCTAGCCTGCTGGTGAAGGCCAGAGCTTCCTGCGATGCCCGACAGGCAGTAAAAGGGCGCGGCGCAATCGCAACCATCATCAGCGCGCACGGGGGTACCGTGACGACGTGCACGTGCGCTTTCTACCGGGTTCGACATGCGTGAATTGCCAGCATGCATCGCCAAAGAGGGCCTCCGGTGCTCCGGTATTGGCAAACAAACACCTGGCTGGCTCGACCGCCCTCAGCCACGCAACGTCATGCACCCCCGAAGCGCAGCATACTCGCACTCGCCCCCAGCGCTTGCCTTCGGCCCATTCACGTAAGGCAGGAGGTCCTGCGGCTCGCCGAAATGGAATTGGATGTACTCATCTACTGCCTTCTTCGTCTCATAAGCAGCCGCGCCGCCCCCAGCTGATGAGGTTGTGGAGCGGTCCGCCAAGCCGCTATCCTTCAGCTTCCGAACAGCAACTTGGGTGATTAAGGTTGCTGCTGCACCAATGATGGGACCCACCAGCATAGACATGGCTGCGACAGGGTAGGCGGCGCCTCTGGACACTGCTCGCGGCTGTAGCAGCAGCCTGTACTTTTACTCAACAGATGTCTCTTACGTTTTCACGGCGTCATCGGTTCAGGAATCTTCTCTCTCGAGGTAAGCGTAAGAGTGCTGGTACAGTTGTGTGAGATTACTGCTGAGTATAATTGACGATGTCCTGGCTGCCTCTGGGTGATTTCTTTGCGGTTGCCAAGGCAACGCAAAGACCCGTACGGCGGGTGGCTGTTCAAAAAAAATTACCCTCAGATTGGACGAGCAAACCCAAACCCACCCGGCGGGTTTGGGTTTGCCCAAGGCCGGGTTTGTTGTCTGGCCGGGTTTGTTGTCTGGCCGGGTTTCCGGCGGGTTCAGTGGCCTGAAGGCGGGGTTGAGGGTGGGTTCAGGCAGGCTTGTACGGCATGGACTCCGTACGTGCCAGTACGTGCGTAGGAGTGTGCGGCATATGCGGCACCAGCGCGGTGCGGGGCCGCGTAAGCCTTGCATGAGGCCGCGCACGTACGTAAAAGGCCTGCATGGGACGGTGCGGGGCTGCGCACGTACGCATAAGACGGTGCGGGGCCGCGCACGTACGCGGTATAAGGCATGCGTGGGCCGGTGCGGGGCCGCGTACACACTGCATGGGGCCACGTACGTACGTATAAGGCCTGCATGGGCCGGTGCGGGGCCGCGTGCGTAAGGGAGGGCCGCGGTCGTAAGGGAGGGCCGCGTACGTACGCAAAGGTGACGCATGCACGCAGAGCACGTAAGGAGGGCTAACAAGGGCCGCACCCAAACCCCAAGGGCCACCGCCGGCCCTCCCTGGTTCTTGCAGTTGTCCTTGTCCTTGTCCTTGTCCTTGTCCTTGTCCTTGTCCTTGTCAGCCATGATTTCCCTTGTTGCCCATAAGTACCCACTTGCCTGCCCATACAGTAAGTACCCACTTGCCTGCCCACTTGCCTGCTCGCAACAGACTTTTCTATCCCACTTCTTCATAACACTGCGTCCGATTTCGTGCTGATGACTTCATCCGCTGCTCACTGGTTAAGGGAGGCAGGCGACAACCTGCTGTACGTAGGAAAGCTAGCCGGAAGTACTCTGGCTGTGGTGGCCGTCCTTTACCCGCCTTTCGCGACCTACACGAAGGTGGACGCAATGGAGACGAAGCTGGGCACAATTGAGAGGCAGATAGAAAAGCTTGTGGAGGAGCTGAAGGAAAACCGTCTCAAGAAGTGAAGGTGAACCGCCGTGAGCACACAGTCTTTGCAGTTCAATCTGCGTCTGACACTAGGGTAGCTTGCTGTTCTCGAAGCGCAGCGCCGGTTCGACTATACGGCACCTAAGCAGGCATGAGTTGCAGCCCCGTCGGGTTGATGACATAGTGCTGTATGCATCGGCGCGCATCTGCCGTGACCCGGGCCTATATGCCGTGAACCGCCTGCATGTGTTGAGGTCCGTGCGCATCGGTCGTAAACCACGCATGCAGTCCCATCCATCACGCTACTGCCGCTTGCATGTTGCCGCCTCTTTGCCCCAGAGAACCTACACCCTACAAGCCGCCGTGCCCGTGCAAACAGCGTAACGGCGCATGCAGTCCGGTAGTATGGTGCCCGCGGAAAGGGCGTAATGGCGCATGCAGTCCGGCGATATCGTGCTGCAAAAGCAGCGATATGGCGCATGGCAGCCGCGCATGTCGCATGCAATCCAGCGATGTGGCGCATGCGGTCCGTCAATATCGTGCTGCGAAAGCAGCGATATGGCGCTGTAGAGACAGCGTAGTAGCACACCCGCTCAATGGCGCCAGGTAACCGGTACATACATACACTGTTAGTTTTGGTCTGTACGGCCAGACTCGCATGGTAGTTGAGGTGCCCAAGGGGCGTGCACCCCTTGAGCGATGCGGACTCGCATGGTAGTTCACTGCGGTACAATACGGCACATCGCAGCTGCGTTGGATCCGGTTGTTGGGTGTTGGGTGTTGCGGCAGCGCCACGCTTGGCTCGCGTGCTTGTGCTCTTCAGCAAGGCTCGTTTGGAGTGAACGAGACATGCTTTACGTTTTGCTGCATGGAGCTGTACGGCGCCGCTAGCACACGAAAGGGCGCCGCATGGAGTAAGGGCGCCGCATGGAGCCGCACGGCCCCGCGTGTAGGCCTAAGGATTTGTGGTTGAGCCGTACGAGGCTTTTCGACACACTGACACCAGATGCATGCTTCACCAGGTTTGCCATTGACTCCGCTGGCAAGCACGGGTGGCGTCAATGGCTATTGATGATACAGCCTTGCCAAAATAAAATGAAACTCCTTGCACTGTCCGTTTACAGTACGGCGATGGCGATGGTGCATGCAACCCGGCGATGTAGTGCTGCATAAACGGCGATATAGCGCACGGCACCCGCGTAATGTGGCGATGTGGTTCAGTGCATGCCGGCGCTATGGCGCTGGGGAGACGATGTAATAGCGCACGGCACCCGCGCAATGGCACAAGGTAACCGGTACAGTGCATACGCCCTTCAGCCTTCATTTGCCTTACTCAGCCAAATGGGGCAAAAAATACCCAGCCTTTATAACGTCCTTAACAACCCCGGGTGGTCCGGGGGTTTACGTAATCCGCGCGCAATGGTACGGCAATGGTCAACTGTACGGCACGGGGCATAAGGACCGCCTCGGTTATCAGGAGAAGTCGGTGCGTACGGCAAAGGAGCACCCATGTACGACAGTTTTTCTAGCGCGCATAGGGGCATATATGTTACATGATAGAAGCCGTCACAGTTGCATGGAGCCGTCGCAGTTGCATGTAAGCGCCGCATGCGTACGTAAGGGCCGTCGCAGTTGCACGAAGCCGTCGCAGCTGCGCGTGGTTCCAAAGATAAGGCATCAAGTGTCAGGCAATGCACGTTGATACATAGGCAGTGTCGCTGCGACACATATAGTGCATGCAAACGCGCGCAACCTGCATGGCACATGTCATGTGCGCGTGCATATGCAAAAGAACAAACGGAGGGTGCATGCATGCACGGGTCAACGTAGGGGTGCCGCGTGTACGACACATGACCCATAGGTCAAGACAGTGACATTGCCGATGGCGTAGCGCTCTGGGCATACGAGCCAGACATTGGATGCCATTAAATCCTCACGACGGCCCTTGGTTGTGGCACCGGTTGCCCCACCGCCCTGAAGTAAACCGCCTCGGGGTCCTTGCGGAGGAACTGCCACCAGGAAACGCGGCGTCCTTACGGCCCCATGTGGCTGTACGCGGCCCATACGGCTGTACGCGCCCCCATGCAGCTGCGATGGCTCCTCGGCGCGATGCTTACAACCCTGTGTACACACCTGCATATAGCCTGCAGATACTGCGGCATACCAGCGAATCATACATATATCGGCACAGTATGGCGCATGTGACGGACTTGACGCTGGAAGCTACGCAGGCTTACCGTATTGTCGCTGCCAGCAATCGTCGCGTGGCTGCAACAATACCCGCAAGCACGTTCAGCACAGCGGTATCGGTTTCTTCGAGACAAGTAGGCACCTCATGACTCGTGTCGGGTCTCTGGATCTCATTGAGAGCCACCGCCTAACCTTTGCTTCGGACAACGAGGGACGTGCGCTGGACGCGCTGCATGCGCGTGCCTTCAAGGAGGGGTGGACGGTGGGGTTGGATGAGGCCTTTCACCCAGGTCCAAAGCGTTCTGCAGGCTGCGGCTGATTTCGGCCCTGACGAGCGCTCGAGCGACTGCGCACCACCTAAACCCTCGCTACAACCTATCGTACTACCCGCCGCACCCCACGGGCAGCCATTGTACGTCCAGAAAGAGCCGGCCTACCGGCCTACTGGTAGGTTTGACAACCTACCCACGGCCTACCTGGGCGAGTTTGAGTGCCTGGTAGGGTAGGTGGCCGGTAGGCCTACCAAGGGGCCTACCTAGCCCCCCCTGGAGTTCCTCGAGGGTTCCCTCGAGTGCTGACCCTGGTAGGCCTGGTAGGCTTGGTAGGCCTGGTAGGCTTGGTAGGCCTGGTAGGCTTGGTAGGCTTGTTAGCTAGCTTGCCCTTGGTAGGCCTGGTAGGCTTGGTAGGCCTGGTAGCTTGGTAGGCGCATACAATGCAGGCCCTCCACGCACGCTCCCGCTCGGCATTTGGCTCGCTAATGAACGATCATGGCCTGACACTCCAACAATCTTCATACGTGCTGAATGCCTTGGGCTGTGCGGTCAGGCAACGTGTTCCACTAGACTAGAGGGTTGGCACCGGGTCTGGCTCCCCCGGAAAATGATCCGTTTTGTCCTGTGTCATGCAGGACAAGGGTGCGTCACAGGACAATGGCGCAGGACAACATGCGCTGTGCCCAGGACGACAGTAGCGCCACCGTGTTCCAATGTCCTGCAAGTCCCTTGGGCAGGCATAGTATTGATGCACTTAAGCAACTAGGTGCGCCTTAATTGTAACCCCCTCAAGCTTGTCATAAGTGTCATTCTATGTGCAGCTACACGTGCAACCTTTGTGCATGTGCGTTGGAGGCTCTGTCCAGGACTTGGTCTGCAGCCGTATCGGTGGCACTAGATAGTGGCACATGAAGTATATTAAGCCACTTGCAAAAACAAGTGTGTGTTTAATGATAATGTTTTACGCGTCGGTCAAACCGGCAAAGACAAGTGTGTGTTTAATGTTCCTTAGATGCATCATCATTTTACTAGTAGAGGTATGACCATGAGTTGCAGATGTGCTAGCTTTGGAACGCTAAACTGCTTTGGTTGTCGGGCAGTCTCATTATCAGAGGTTTCTGGATCAGAAAGTTATGGGCGAGCCTGTTGTACCCAGCCCCCACATACACGCAGGTTTGGCCACGAATGATAGTAGTTGTTTAGCATCTATCCGCGCCGTGCAGCGCCTCGTAAGTCCGCGTTCCGTGCGTCCACACTATCCACACATGCGTGACAGAAACACAATCATCTCCTGCTGCAGATTGTAATGCTACTGATGGTCTAGGAACGTTGCGCAATACGCAACCGCTAACATACACAGCACACCTGCAGGAGCTCGGCATAGTGGAA
>JAZKJV010001137.1:59837-104115 GCA_037367405.1 Ottelia alismoides
TGCACCGAAGCCGTCGAACCCGCCCTCCCCCACTGTACGGCACTTGCCCATGCGACATGCATCTCAGCGAGGCGCAACGACAAGGGCTCTGGGAACAGACCCCGAACCCAATCAGAACTGCTGGACCGCATGCTCCTGCAGCAGTACGTACACATCGACACAAGGCGCTGCAACCCAGACCTGGACATCCAACCCACAGGCAAGTACACTATTGTGGTGCGCAGGCGCTGTGCTACCGACGCCGAGGCCCCGCCCTTACCTACAGTCCTGCTGGCTCCTATGTAGGCCAGCTGCCGGCGATGCGCCTCGCCGCCCTGTACGACCGCTACGTGGAGGCTCGGGTGCGGCAGCCCGGCTCCACGCCCGACTTGCTGCCCCGGGTGGCTTCGAGGAAGATATTGCCCGGCTGCTCCTACGCTACACAGAGGGTCGCACAACGCCGCAGTACAGTGTGAAAACATGCAACCACGTAGGCCTCCCGCTGCAGCTGCGCGGGCGCTGCAGACAGCGATTGGCGCCAGCACGGAGAGGTATGCCTCACCTCTGGACTTTGACCCCACCTGCTGGTCGTACTTCAGCCCGTTCGAGGAGGATCAGCTGTTCGGCTCGTCGCACGACAGCTATAGCTGCGCGCACGTAGGTATCAGCCAAGCCCACCCGTGCGACAGCCCCACGGACAGGCTGAAGGCCATGCGCTGGGCCATTGCATCTGCGCAGGCCTACCCCGACATCCCCACCGTGACAATCTTCGCCATGCCCGTGAGCCACAAGGAGGCTGCTGCTACCATGTACCGGCACCCCATGGTGCGGCTCCTCAGCCACAGTACAGGACAGAACGGAACGCGGGCGGCACCTGCCTGGTGGCGCCGGCGCTGACTGGGACTGCCGCTGCAGCCCTCCGCGAACAGCGTGCCGTGACGCTGGATGTTCTTGTCGCGCTAACGGGGCGGCCTCGCCTACCTGCAGCAGGAACAGCAGGGGGGGCTTAGCCGTTTGCATGCCCTGCGTGATGCGCTCACTCAGGGAGGTCCGCCTGGCACCCAGTGGTACGGCGACCGGGTTCCCTACACCCACACGACTACGGTGCAGCGCAGGAGCGGGCGCGCGCAACGACACCGTGCCGCGCGCCAGCGGTACCCACCCCGAAACGCCTCCGCGCACTTCTGTATGACCATAAACACGGTGGGCCCGCCCCCGCGCCATGCCCCGGCGGGCCGTACGGCGCCGACCCCCCTGCCAACCCTAGCAGCGACGTCGAGCGTATGCACGCAGCGTACCCTGCAACCAACGTAGTGGCGCGCTTCGCACCTGGGCAAGGCGTGTACACGGACGGGAGCTGTATCCAAGACCCTGTCACCGGCTGCAACATCCTAGGCGCGGCCGTGTACGCTGCGCCCCTGCACCCGAAAGAAAGAGATGGCGAGAGGATTGTTGAAATATGCCTGCCTGGCATATGTACGGTCAGCTCTTGGCTGCGTGCATGCATGCTGGTGGCACGGATTGTTGTACGGAGGGGCGTCCCTGGACTAGACCCGGTGCCCGCCCGTAGGGCTGAGGTCCTGTTCTGTAGTCGGCGGACCTACTTATGTCCGTGTGTGTACCCCGTCCGTTGCCTTTGTGGAGAGCGTACTACGGCTATGTGTTAGCCGGCTCGAGGCCAACCGGTGTAACGTTAGAGTGAACGGCACCGGCTTTCAACAGGTTATGGGCCCTCCACTGACGCTGTGTGATCGGCAGTGAGCGGCAAGGAAATGGAAGCAGAGTACTCTAGGCAAGTGAAGAAGGAGTACGGGGCCTGGCTGCGAGCGTGGCGAAAGCTGGGCGGCCTCAGTCGAAGCTCGGCGGCAAAGTCGAGCTACGGCGCAGGGCCATTGCAAGGAAGATCGCTGAGCTCACTGCAGAGCTTGACGCGTTGGATAGCCAGCCGAAGGCGATGGCCGCGAGCGGCCCTAGTGGTGAGCTCGTACAGCGCTCAGGCGAGCTCATTCGGCCCGTCGTGCGAGGGGCGCATGGAGCATGGCCAAGACGGCAAGTCGGTGTTTCTGGAGCTGTAGGCTCCGTTTTGTGAGCGTTTTGGGATGCTCACATGCGTGGGAGCCAGCCCGTGGGTTTCCGAGTCGTGCACGAACTGCACAGTGTGAGTTAGGACATGCGCGAGGACTGCTGGGTGCGCCCGCGATGAACTAACGCTTTATGTGTTTTGGGCTGCTTTGTGCGCCCGGTTGCGCCTGCTTCGTGCGGCGCGTTGCGCCTGCTGTGTGCGGCGTGTTACGGCTGCTTTGTGCGCCGTGTGTCCAGCTTCGTGCGGACGTTTGGGTTGCTTCGTGCGCCCGGTGGGCTGTTTTGTGCCCGGTTTCGTGACCTGCTGTGTGCGGCACCAGTTGCGCCTGCTTCGTGCGGCGTATTGCGCCTGCTTTGTGCGGCGTGCTGCGGCTGCTGCGTGCGCCGCGTGGAAGCTTGATTGCTTGAAGCCGTGGGAGCTAACGTCCGTAGTGTGCATTGATGTGCATGCGCGAGCTGCCCACATGGAGCAGAAAGAGAGCAAGCTTGCATGCTGCTGAGTGCGCATGAGTTGCCTGCGCACGTGGGAAAATGACAGCAATACGGACGGTTGCTTCTCCCTTGTCGAGCAAGCGGCCTGACAGACGTTTCCCATCGCGCTGTGTGCGCGTTTGGTGGTTTCCCATGGTGCATACGCATGCCCATGGTGGTTGCGCTGTGTGCGCAGGCTGGGTGCGCTGTGTGCGCATGTGAGCCGGGCTGGGTGCACTGTGTGTGCATGTGAGCCGTTTTTGCGCTGTGTGCGCAGGCTGGGTGCGCTGTGTGCGCATGTGAGCCGGGCTGGGTGCACTGTGTGTGCATGTGAGCCGTTTTCGCGCTGTGTGCGCAGGCTGGGTGCGCTGTGTGCGCATGTGAGCCGTTTTTCGCGCTGTGTGCGCGGGCTGGGTGCGCTGTGTGCGCATGTGAGCCGTTTTCGCGCTGTGTGCGCGGGCTGGGTGCACTGTGTGTGCATGTGAGCCGTTTTGCGCTGTGTGCGCAGGCTGAGTGCGCTGTGTGCGCATGTGAGCCGTTTCGCGCTGTGTGCGCGTGCTGGGTGCGCTGCGTGCGCATGTGAGCTACTTTGCGCTTTGTGCGCATGTGAGCGACTTTGTGCCGTGTGCGCAAGTCTTGGTGTTTTGTGTTTTTGGTGCCCCATGAGCGCTTTGGTGAGGTTCAAAGCCGTGGGAGCATGGTGTATCTTTGCGCAGCGAAGCGTGGATGCTGGTGCGCGTGGTGGCAGTTTCGCAGCTTTTGCATGCCTGGATATGCGCTATTAGCTCATACGGCCAGGTTCCACCTCTAGCGCTGGCGCGCCGATTGTCATTGTAGGCGATTGCGTCTTTGGCTTTTGGCCTTAGGCGTTACGTGCGTGCAAGTTGATGGCGTAGGTGTTGCTTGTGTTGTGTTGAGTCTTGGGTGCGTAGCATGCTTTGTGGTAGACAGAGCTGCCCGCGTGGGAGTGTTGAAATATGCCTGCCTGGCATATGTACGGTCAGCTCTTGGCTGCGTGCATGCATGCTGGTGGCACGGATTGTTGTACGGAGGGCGTCCCTGGACTAGACCCGGTGCCCGCCCGTAGGGCTGAGGTCCCTGTTCTGTAGTCGGCGGACCTACTTATGTCCGTGTGTGTACCCCGTCCGTTGCCTTTGTGGAGAGCGTACTACGGCTATGTGTTAGCGGGCTCGAGGCCAACCGGTGTAACGGTTAGAGTGAACGGCACCGGCTTTCAACAAGGATGCTGGATGCCAACATCTTCCGCATTAACCCGAAACGGTTTTGAGGCGACCAACACAATACAGAGGGCGGAGCTGAGTGCCCTCCACATAGCTGTGCGTGAGGTGGGGCCACGCCTTGAGGCACGCGGCGAGGCGGCACTGGAATTATACACCGACAGCCAGGCGTCCCAATGCCTCATTCTGAAAGCCATACGGCGCCCAGACTTACTGCGGGAAAGCAAGCACCTGCCGCTCCTGACCGCCGTCAAGCAGGAGCTCTTGGTGCGCGCCGCGGCGGGCACCCACACTACCCACACCTTCATCCGAAAGGTAAAGAGCCATACGGGCGTCGCGGGCAACGAGGTTGCGGACAAAGCCGCGCAGGAGGCGGCCATGTTCTCGCTGAGTGCGCAGGACGGGCGCCAGCGTGGCGATGACGAACACACGACTGCAAGGGCCCCTGATTTCGTGGAAACCTCCAATAACAAGCCGTACGAGAGGCTGTGCTGGGCCAAACACAAGAACTCATACGTGAACACCCTTAACGTACACGTCAAGCAGTGCGTAGCTGGGACGGCCGCTGGAGGCGTCGGAGAGGAGAGGCTCTATGAGCAACTTTGGCGGGCGGCCTCAACTGACCTGTGCCCCAAGGCCAGCAACGGTATGTGGACGAATCCCAGCGTGCCCTTCAGTGCCAGTATGGCCATTCTCACAGTGCGCTACGGCCAGCTTTACACCGCCAAGACGGCCGCGCGGTACGGCCACCACCCCACGCACGGACGGCACAACGCCAGCGAGGCACCCTGCCCGCTGTGTAACCGCCCCGACGGCTGTACACACGTGATGGCCGGATGTTCACACCGCGACATGCACAAGCAGTACATCCTTCGCCACAACAAGGCGGTGCAGACTATTGCAAAGGCTATCGAGCGTGGCAGATGCGGGGGTTGTGTCATGTTCATGGACGCAGAAAGGGAAGCCGAGCGCTCTGCGCACAACATGGGAACCCGCCTGCCTGGCTGGCTGCTCCCAGACTTGCCCGCTGAGGAAATACGGCAGTACCGCCCAGACATCCTACTCATCCCGTCGCTCCAGCGCACCGCCTTCGAGGATGACGAGTACACCGGCCCCGACCCCCAGGATCGCAAGCTGCACACCGTGCACCTGCTTGAAGTTGGGTACGGCTCGGACACCAATCACGCCGAGAAAGTGCACGAGAAGGCCCTGCAGCACGCACGGCTGGCCGAGCTGCTCCAGGCGGCGGGCTGGAAGGTGCGGTACACGCAGCAGACCGCCATCGCCCTCGGCGTCTGCGGATCCATTGGGAAACAATTGGTCCCGACACTGAAGGACCTCGGTGTGGAGCCTGCCGCGGCACAGCGCTGTGCAACGAAACTGCACGCGCATGCCGTCCTGGCGGGGAATACCATCATCAAGCTCCGCCGGCATCTGGAGCGGCCCGCCGGACAACGCCTGGCTACAAGCCCAGCACAGGCAGCACAGGAGAAGGCCCATCGTGGCCCCAAGAGGCGGCGCCCGGGAGACGCCGCCGGCTAGGCGGCCCGACCTGTTCCCAACCCTGGTGGCTGGGTAGATACCCTTTGGGTATCGTCGTAAGATGAGCACAACGTGCGAGTCCATCGTGCCCAACCCCCTTAACACACGCGGGTTTGACCATGCGTAACATTATTATTATTGTTATTATTGTGGCATAGAGCCACGGGGCTAGGCTGACGGCGGCGCGCATGACGACGCGTCCAGCGCCTACAGCACCGTGCCGCACTGCGGCGCCCGCTCCCGCAGCGGCGGAGGCACCCAGGAGGTCTGTCAGCGTGGAGAGCGCAGCGCCCGCAGCGAAAGCGGCGGTTATAGCGGCGTGGACCCAGCGGGTGTTTGGCATCCTCAGAACTGTAGCCAAGCCGATGCATATCGCCAGCGCTATGGCGGGGGCAGGGGGGTCTCCCCCTGCAGCGTCTAGTGGGTGGAGGGGAAACAAGCTGTGGCGCAGCAGTGCGGCGGGGCCGGCCGGGAGGTACGGTGCTGCAGCGGCCATGCCAAGCGTTAGCATGGCATAGCCGGATGTCCATGCAGAAGCCAGGTTGCAAGCCGGCTGCGGGGTCGGTCGTTTTGGGTTGCTGCAGAGGCGGCTGCCTGGACGTTGCAGGCCGTGCGGCCGCTGATGTGCATGGGACAGGCGATGCCTTGGCATCGGCATGCTGGGTGGTGGGGCCGGCGGCGCGCCGTGCTTCCGTGTCGGGCGGCTGCACCGCTGGCTTAGGGGCCTCATTCTGCCGTAACTCGGTAGGTGCGCACACCAGGCGGTGCACTGCGTCAGTGAGCCTAGGGCCGGAGGTCCAGGCGTAGGCAAACAACAGCTGCGCGGCCTGCATGCTAGGCCCGCATCTGTCGTTGGGCTGTCCTAGGTACGACCCCAGCGTGTCAAGCAGTAGGAGCAGCATGGTGTTGAGGGTGCATGTTTCAATAGCCGTTGTGATGGCTGCGTAGTGGGCTCGGTACCAGAGCGCAAGTGCGCAGCCCACTATGTGTGCCGTTTTGCTGGCATGCTTGCTCGTGGTGTATGTTTCCCGTGAGAGTTCCCGCATTGCGATGCATGCGAATCTGATCATGTCGCGATAGGCCTTCACGTGGTCAATGCAGAAGCGGTACATGAGTTGGGTAATCTTCGCCCCAGCACGTCCGACGTATCGCCGCACCACACTGACGTGCGCATGAAGGGCCGCCGCGCGGTCGGTGTAAAAGCTGGTTGCTGTTGTAACTCGCAAGCCTAACCGTTCGGCGTGTCGTCGCGTTACACTGGCGGCACGTGCGGCGCGACAGCATCCTCGCATGCAGTGCTGATGGAGGGCCTTGCCCGCCACAGCAGCCCTCGCCCCACAGTTCGTCAGCCACATGCCCACAGTCATACGTAGAGTGCTGGAGGCTCGCCAAGCGTCCGTGCAGAGAGCGACGACGATAAGCACGGGCACTGCGCTCACAAACAGCAGGTAGTGGCGCACCGGCGCGGCTCTCATGCTCGGCTCCTGTCTAAGAAACATCAGCCGGAGGGTCCGCAGGGCAGCCCCCTTGCCGCCTGCCGGGGTATCAGTCAATTGCGCCACGCACGCACGGCAAGAGCGCACAACCTGGACCCCGGTTCTACGGATTGCCCAGGTGCAGCGCCGGCCACGCTCAAACCCCCATTGCATGGTGCTACATCCCACCTCTATGACACGGTACATCCTGGTTGCGCCTGAGTGGGCTATGCTGCTGGCCGTGCCAAGGGGTGGTGCGGCGTACATTGTGATGATCACGCGAGCTTAGTGGTGGTAGCCCCCCACCCTACTACTCCACTCTCCTCTCCTCTCCACACCTTCTCCTTCCCTTCTCGACGCTAAGTGTGACCAGAAGCGTGGAGAGGAGAGGATACGGTCTCTTCTCCTCGCTATGTGTGACCACGCCTGTGATTGGAGATTCCTGTGCTTCGGCCGTACAGTAGGCGGTACATCCACGGGGTGCGGTATGCAGTGCTCGAAGCGGTGGGAACTTCGGGACACGCTGGCAGGTGCGTGGTGACCATCGTCAGCGGCAGCCTGGCGGGTTTCTGTGGGTGCTCTGCTCTGGCTGGCCCTTAGCCTGATGGATTTCTGTACGGCCGTATGGCGATGTGCAGGTTGTTGCGGGGAAAGCGCTTTCCTGACCAATACGGCGCCGCGCTGGGGCACGCATCCCCATTGTGCTTTTGAGGCTTCCATATGGTAACGTTCTGCTCGTTGGGCACCGGGGCCAGGGCCTGGCGGGTGGCAGGGGCGTCTTGGGACTGGATGACGTGGTGCAACACGCGGTGGCGTTGGCTGGCCGGCATATTGCTGAGGTAAGCATGCACATCTAGGTGCTGCCGAGCTGCTGTCGTGGGGGTGGAGAGTGCAGGCGCTATGTTCCGGGGTCCCGGGGCGGTGTCTTTCAAACGCACAAACGCTCAAACTGTGGTGCGAGAGGTTCCACGCTGTGCTCCGCGCTGTAGTAGTAGGTTCGTTACAAGGGGGGCCGCAAGGCCGGGTGGCACAAGGGCAGCCCAAGAACGCCAGGACGAAGCGGAACGAGGCTGAACGAGACGAAACAGAAGCAAGGCAGACCGGGCTAGGCAACACGGCGGCGGCGCACTGCAAGGCGCCAAGCCGCAGGCGCTCAGCACAGAACTACGACCGGCAGCCAGCAACAGGCAACAGAGACCGGAAGCACGAGAGGCGAACAGCAGCAAGGAACCTCAACAAACAGCGACCAGCGGCAAAGGAACGGGGCCGCGAAGACCCAACGAGGGAAACCGAAAATCAAAACCAACGGCAAAAAACAGGCGGCAACAACAGGGGGTTAGTGGGAGTCCTCGTCAATGAGGGACCAAAAGCGTTCGGCTGCGAGGTTTGCAGCGGCGGCGGGTGCATCAGGGAGGGTAGCAGTCGTGCGGGCCCACAGGACACGGCGTCCGAACTCAATGGCTGCAACAGCCGACAGGGCAATGCGAATCCAGCGAGCACGGCCGGGCCGGTAGCCGGGGGGCGGGGTCAGGAGCCACAATTGCTCGCGGGTGACGGCCGTGACGGGGCCCCCGGGGAGGCGCGCATCTGTCAGCTGGGCCAGGACAGCCTGGGCGACGGAGCACTCCCAGAAGGTATGGCAGCGGCCGCGAGAGGATGGCGTTGCAGCTCCACAGGGGCAGGTCCACGAGCGGAAGCAGGCGCCAGGGAAGGAGTTGCTGGCGAGGCGCCAGAGCGGTTCCTTGACGCGATTATCAATGCGGGCACGCCACACCGTAGTTAGGGTGGACTGGAAGGCCGCCAAGTGTGGTGTTGTGTGGGGGAGAGAGGGTCGGTCCAGGGCGTCACGCACGAAGTGGAGGTGGCGCTGTGAGATTGTTGCTGTTGTTGCGGCTGGCGTCAAGCGCTGGCTGGATGTGGCTGATTGCGCTGCTGTGCAAGGGGGGCTCAGGCTGAGGGGGCTGTCGGGCGAGTTCCTGACCCGCGCTTTCTTGCGTTCCCGCCATGCAGTGTACACTGCACTGGCCCACATGTGGGCCACGGGCCAAGGGGAGCCTTCTCACGGCCGAGGCATACCCAGCAACAAACGTTCCGAGAGTTTCCGGTCTGCAGAGCCCCGACCGCCTTGCCCGTCCCAGGCCTGGTTCCCTCAGTGCCCTGTATGGCACGTTATTGGGGGCCTGGGTGGCTCCGGACAGTGGGATGCAGAGAGCAGCCAGGAGAAAGGAGACCAGAAGCCGGAGCAGCAGCGCAGCTCCAGCAATCTTGGTCGCCATTTCCAGCCGCGCAGCTACGGAATCGATGAGCTCGATGGGTACGCACTTGGGGTGGGGGGTCTCCCGCAGGCCTGAAGCAGGGAGGAGGCGTAACAGGGGGCAAGCAACACTTTAGCACGCCATATCACCCTATCGCCGTCCGCCTAATAATAAAGGACACAAACAGCGGCATCCATATCGCGGGCAAGCCCATACCGTACCTACCGCCGACAGCCCCTTACAAATACCTAGGTGTGCTAGTCACCCTGACCCTAAACTGGTCCGCGCATGTGGCCTCCGTTAAGCAGACACTCAAACAAAAAGGCGAGGCGCTGGCGTCGTCGCTGGCTTCCAAGCGGCAATGCCTCCACATAATCAAAACGTGCCTGAAAGCCGTAGCCACGTACAGCATGGCATGCATGCCGTACACAAAAACAGACATCACTATGAGAACGGCGAGGTCGCGTTAGGTCGCGTTACGGCACCTTACGGCACCTTACCGCACCTTAGGTCGCGTTACACTTTAGGTGACCAACCAACGCGAGCCTAACGCGAGGGGCCGGAAAGGAGGCCGCCCGCATGATATGACCGTCAATACAAGCCAAGATAGGTTTGTCTTTATGAGAGCTGCAATACACACGCGCGGGAGCGTCTGTTGACGCTCCCAGGTGGCATGCCTAGTGTAGTAGGATGGCAAGAAAGGCGACAACTTGGAGGGCAGCGTTTGCCAGCCACTTAATCCTCGTTAGGCACCTGGCAGTTACGTTGGCTTTTGTTGCTCTGCTTTTCAAGCTTGTCGCGTTCTATGAGCTCTCAGTTGGGCGCAGCGGCCGTAACCTCATGGCCCAGCCCAGGGCCAAAAGCGCCTGGTGATGGTGGAGCGAGACGCTTACATTCTGTCCGCAGGCTTTCTGGGCAGCGCCTATTCGCATGAAGTGCGAGCTGTGAGAGTTTCGCGGAGGCAGCGTGGAACCTTTGGCGAAAAGCTGATGGATGCAGTTCTAGGCCCGGCTCGCGTCACGGCAGCCATCATCGTCGCTTCGGTGATGCTTTCCGTAGCCGCTGTGGCTTCTATTGCGGTGCATGCATTGCCACCGCTTCTCTCATGGATACTTGTGACCAAAACACTCGAGCGAACTTGGTCCTTTTGACAATCACGCCAACCGGGCAGCAGCTCTGTTTGGAATGGGCTGCGGGTAGTGGCCACTCAATTCTCGTTTATGTCAGGCTGGGCGGTGGCCTTCCACAGGCCCTAGTGCCACTAGGTAGCAACCCGCCGGGCCGTGAACCCCCACCATTGCCGAGATTGGTACCGCGGAGAAGCGGGTGAGCATGAGCCGAGTCGTGCAAGTCGTGCAGAGGCCACATCAACACAGCGAGCAGCTTAAATCCACACATACACGCTGTTCGGGACATCGTTCCACAGGAAGTAGAGAGTAGCCCAGCGGCAGCGGACCTGTCGTACTAAATGCCGTACGCGGACAACATTTTGTTGTCCGCGTACGACACTTTTGGGCCAGGTCCAGTTCAGCAGGGGAAACACCAGGCATTTAGCGCATAAGCCACAACGTCAGCCTCAACGGTATCCAGCAACATCTCTCTTTGCGTGTTTCTCGTTGGCGGTCCTCGTCGCTGTCGCGCTCCTACTGTTGTAGAATTGCTCCAACGGGGGGTGCGAGCACTTGCACTGCCAGGGTAGAGCCATAACCAACAAACAGCTCTTTGACCATGTCCGCTTTGGTGCTTTCATGCAGGCTGTCTACGACCGCAGTGGCTTCCAGGCGCTTTGACCTCTTCCGTTGCGGGTGTTGATACCCCCCGCTCTTTTTGACTGGAGCTTTTCAGAGGCAGGTCAGCAGCCTGTGCTGCGTGGCCCGAGGTAAGGTGCTACTAGCTTTGCACATGGCAAGCGATCGAGGTTGCTTTGCGTGGCTTAACCTGACACAGGGTGGCTCCGGCGCTCCATGGCCGCAGGAAATGGCCGAACCGCTCACATAAACGGGACTGCAGCTCGCACCAATGCTCGGAGCTTATGCTCGTGGCATATTCAAGGTATGCAGGCCGCTGCCGGCAGGGCGCTATCTGCAGAGGGTGTGGCCAGGGTCGAGGAGGGCCTCGACAGCACCTTTCGGTGCTCTTAGTGCTTTCGCGTCAAGTCGTTGGGCGCGTTGTGCTCGAAGCCCCATGCCGACGACATGCTGACATCAAACACTCCGCTTTTGTCTGTGCAGGCACCCCAACTGAATGGCGCTATGCTCATTGTGGAGGAAGAGGAAGACGGTCATACTTGTACCGCCTGGCTGACTTGGCATGGTTGGACCAACTTGACTTGGGAGAACGCGGCGGCTGGACAAGGCAAGAAGAAGACCGCCAAGACTGACAAGCTATAGGTGTCTACAGTGGGCAGGGTTCAGGGTGGCCAGTGCAATGTGGGCGTGTTGCTGGCACAGGTTTACGTCATGTTTGAAAGAAACCGCCGGCATGGTGTGGCGGCACTTGGCACTTGAAAGACACCTCTCGGGCCGTGAGCTGGCGAAGCGTAGCAGCCAACTGGGGATGGGTATGCGTAAGTTGAACTTTGGTGTTTGACTTAGCTTGCCCGAGTCAGAGCACCAGTCGAGACTCGTGCGTACCCGTGGGGGGATACACTTCTTGCTGCACACTGCGAGTGCTGGCAGGGTTGCTGGTAGCGTTGCTGGAAGGGCTGCGGGGCAGGACAGGCCTGCTGACGCTCCTGGTGGGCCCTGCCGCCCTGTCGCGTTAGCTCGCGTTATTTTTAGGCAGTTTTAAGGTGAGGTCGCGTTAGCGATTTTAAGGTGCCCCTTAAGGCACCCTTACGGCGCGTTAGCTCGCGTTACGTCCAGTCAGGCTGTAACGCGACACTTCCTCCCACTCGCGTTACAGGTCGCGTTAAGGCACCTCACAGGTCGCGTTAGCTCGCGTTAAGCTCGCGTTAGAGCCAATCTAACGCGAGTTTAACGCGACCTCGCCGTTCTCATAGTGCATCCTGCAGATTGACGGCATCATCGCCCGCACTGTTCGCAAATGCTGTGGCCTCCCCCCGTGGCTTCCCCACCAGGGCCATCCTACTACCGCATGAGTCGTACGGGCTTGGGATGGAGTCCGTTCTGGTTGAATACGTGCAGCGCGCAACGCGCAGCCTGGTGCGGGCGCTCAACGACCCCGGCCGGCTGGGCGTCGTAACCCGTGCCCTCCTGATGCTGCAACATCAGCGGTTGGGTGGCGCGGCGCAGTCGCTGGGCCGGCGCAGCTGTGTGGTGGTAATCATACAGTCGGGGTGGTTCCGGTCGATCAGGTCCGACATCTGCAGATCCGCTTCGATGAGGGGAGCAGGTGTGCAGGGCTGAGTGCGCCGTCCGCACCGACAGGCTGTACACTTTGTAGCGCCCTCCACAGGTCCCCTGTGGTAGTGTGAAAGGCCTGACCGTGGTCCATCAGACTTATGTGATGCTCCTGCATGAGGTGGAGCTGCTTAAGAGTGCTATAGAACGCGTATTCTTTGCGGAGGAGGTCTGCGCCTGTAGCTGCGGCGGCGCCGCCTAGCCGCTGGTGCTGCAGGGTGAGCAGGGCATGCGTGACCACCCCCAAGCGGCCCTGGTCGTTGAGCGCCCGTACCAGGCTACGCACGGCGCGTTGCACGTACTCAACTAGGACAGATTCGAGGCCAAGCCCGTAAGCCTCGTGTGGCAGCAGGATGGCTCGAGTGGGAAAGCCGGGGAGGAGGCCGCAGCATTTGCGTGCGGTGCGCGCAAGAATGCCGTCGAGTAGCAGGATGTCCATTTTGGTGTACGGCATGCACGCCATGCTGTAGGTGATGATGGGCGTCAGGCAGGTCTTGATGATGTGGAGGCACTGCCGGTGGGAGGCCATTGACGTGGCCCGGGCAGTCCCCTTTTGTCTGACGGCCTCGGTTACGGCTTGCATGTGCGCGGACCAATTGAGGGTCAGCGTGATGTGTACCCCTAGGTACTTGTATGGGCAGGTCGGCGGCAGGAAAGGGACGGGCTTTCCGGCGATGCAGATGCCACCGCTGCCATTCATTGAGTCCAGGCGTCGGCGCAGCGTCTTGGGGCACATTGGCCCCTTCAGGCTGTTGTCCGCGAGCGCTTCTCTATGAAGGATGGCTGTCACCGCGCATTTGCTGTGATTGACCTTGACTCGGACCAGGCCTGGTACTCTCCGATCTTGTGTGCCTGGAGTCTCATGTCGTGCAAGGTATTGGTGCAAGCGGCCAGGTCGTCCGCAAATGACGGACCACTGCAGTTGTGTTGGTCGTTGAGGCTGTCGCTCAGGCAACCGTACCGGTATCCGTGCCCGCCGCTGTGTAGCCATTGCTGCAGCGGTTCCATAAACATGATGAAGAGCAGGGGGGGACAGTGTGTCACCCTGGACCGTGCCGCGCTCTATCGGGATGGGCGGTGTGGCGCCCTGCGGGATGCCCTGCGGGATTTTGATGCACGTGGCTGCGCTCTGGTACAGGTTTTGCACGACGTCGATGGCGTCGGTGGTGAACCCGAGGTCGTACATTATCATCAACAGTTTGTCATGGTCTATTGTATTGAAGGCCGCAGAGAAGTCGATGTACAGCACGTACAGGTCTTGCGCTGTGAGCGCCGCATCTTCGATAACGTGCAGCATGTTTTGCAACTGTCTTTCGGTGTTTCGGTGCCGTCGGAAGCCTTCTTGGAGCGGGCTGAGGATGTGGTTGCGCTCGGCGTAGTCGGCGACGGCCGACGTGATCAGGCTTGTCCACACTTTAAAAATGGTGTTGGCAAGCGCGATGGGCCGATAGTTTTTAACCTGGGTTGGGTCATCCTTCTTGTATAGCAGCACGGTGTCAGAGCGCAGCCATCGCTTTGGGGTGTAGTGTTGTACCCACATGACCGCCATCATGGTGTGCATCGCTCGTAGCACGGGGTCCGGCAGGCAGCGCAGTATTTCCACCGCCACCGCCACCGTCGGCAGCGGATGTGTGGCGCGCGGATTGTAAGGAGGGCATGCGGTCAACCGCCATCTTCCGGGCCCACGGGTAGCGGCGGTCTGCTTCGCCAGGCAAGTATTTGCCGGTGTGGGGCCCCCCCACTGGGGCAGCCTGCGCCTTGAAGTACGTGCTAAGACAGTCGAGCATTCCTTCTGTGTCAGTATGCAGGCGCCCGGTCTCCGGGTGCTTGAGGGCTATAATGCCCGAGGGCCGGTCAGCAGCGCCGGAAGCAAGTATACGGCGGTGGCCTTTGCGCGGTTGCACCGCCAGCAGCCGTTGGAATCGTGTACGGCAGCGTGACGCATTGTCTTTGTGAATGGTCTTGCTGAGGTCGGCTATGGCCTTGCGCACGACCTGCAGTTGCTGGTGTACGCTGCGGGTGGCGTTCCCATCTGGGGTTGCTGCCGCCGGCGGGTCAGTGTCAGTGCTGCGCACCGCACCGTACCATTCGGCTGTCAGCTGCTTGTGCTTGCGGCATAGTGCGGTCATGCGCCGCTGCATGCGGCGCTTCGGCTTGGCGTGCGGCACCCGGGGTGGCTTCTTGGTCAGGTGTGTGAGGGCGCATGCGACTGCCTGCTCTAGACACTCGGCCATCGCCCTGTCCCAGTCCTCCAAGTTGATGTCTCGGATGCATGGCTGTTGCCGCAGGATTGCGAGATCCGGGCCAAGTGGGGAGTGTGCGACCGCCTCTTGGATGGCTGCTTCGGCGGCCATGAGTTCTGCCTGGATGGCTGGCGTGCCAAACGTGGTGAGTCGCGCGGCGAGGCCCGCCTTGATGGCGTCGGTCTCGTTGCGGTTGAGAGGCAGCCGCATCTGCTGCCACGGGCTGCGTGCATCCTGTGCAGCTAGGCTGTTCTGGGGGGCCTCAGCGAGTGTGAGGGCGGCAAGCGGGAGGTGGGCGTGGAGTGCGTAGTGGTCAAAACGTCCGCCGCATGCCTCCACTGTCTCCTGGGGCGGTTGTACGGCAGGGGTGTGCAGCGCGGCAGTGAGCGTGCACCGCGTGCGTTTGGATACAAGTATGTCATCGATGCGGCTGCTGTGTGTCAGCGCAGCGTGTTGCCACTGCTCGTATGTATGAGCGCGTCGCCTCTGCCTGCCCTGCAGGTCACTGACGGGGTGTCGTGCGCATTTGCGTTACGCGTGCGTTTTGCGTGACGTACGGTAATCCTTTGAGCAGTAGCGCGGTTTTCCCTTGATAAGCCTTAGTCACCTGTGTTGAAGACGGCAGCCCTGGGAGCCTGCATGCGTGGGCACTGATGTTGTCTGTGGATGGGATCTGGCCGAGGGCAGCTTCAGGTGGTCATGTGCTGCGTATGCGTTGGTTTTGGCGCCTTTTCCTTAGTCGTACGCTTGGTTTCGGTGCGAATCTGATCTGGGTCGTTCCGTTTGATGATAGGTCGCGTTTCGTTATGCTGTTCGATCATTGGTGAGGCGTTTGCTGCCCACTGTTGCGCGCGTTGGTGTTCCGATATAGCCTTTGAGCTGACACTTTATCAGCGCCTTGCGACTCTCCAACAATACTGCTGTTATTTGCGCGCGCGCTGGCAGCCAGCTCACCAAGCGGGTGAGTCTGCTGCATTTGCTGATTTTAGGCCGACGCCTGCCACGAAGGTGCGTCCAGCCTTGCTTGGGGTTCACGCAGGCCGCCCCTGCCTCTGACCGCCCCGTGTAACGTTGCTTGCTGAAGAGTTGAGCCACGCTAGCAGTCGTGGTGCGTGCGCAGGCCTTTCGTGCGTGGGTCAGCTGCCCCGCCCAGTCGCTAACGCTTTGCTGTGCGCTTTTGGTTTCCACACAGTCGCTCCCTAGTCGCAAGGCCTGGCTAAGCCAACCTGTGGACCGGCAGTCCACAAACGAGACCGACACACACGCGAGCTGCGTGCCAAGGTCGGTCGGTTCCCCTATTGCGCTGTTTCCAGGCCCCGTTGCGCTGTCAGGGGTCTGAGGCCCGCCAGCTCCTGGTCCGTTTGGGTCCAGAGGCCCGGCAGTTGCGCGCCGCGGCTTTGGCATACCCTGGCGTGGCTAGCGGCCACTTGCAAGTGGACCGCGTGTTTATGCTGCTGATTGCGTTCTCGCCAGCTTACCCCATGCCACTGTCGGCAGCGCGTGCCCTCGCACAAGCAGCCTATGGACACTGACGCGTACAACAGTCGTCCACTTCTAGTCTGCAGTGCCTCATTCACTCTTTGGCAGTTTTAGTGTGTCGCGGTCACGAGACGCGCGTGCCCGAACGCTCCGTTGCCTGCCCCGGCGGACCCGGTCTTGAGGCCTGCCCTTGCAGCCTGTGCTACTAGAGCCAGAGCGCCGCCTCCACGAGGCCTCTCGACTCCAGAAAACCCCTTGGTTTGATAGTGCCTCCCAGTCAGTCTCCGTAGGAGGGGGGGGGCTGCCGCAGGGCCCTCGCAGCCCAGTCAGCACCCGGTATGTGCGCAGCGTGCGGCCCAAACACCTGCCAATAACCATGTGGCCTCAACAACAGCAACCTGACGCTGGGCTGCCAGCGCCTGGCGCGCAGCCCGTGCAGTTGCCTGGCCCTGCTGCCCAACCGCAGGTCCCACTTCTGGCCGCGCAACCTGCTTGGCTGCCCGGCTGGAATGCGGCTGCCATTGCACAAGCTACAGGTGTGGCGTTACTCCCGCAGGCTCCGCATGCACCCGCGCCGCCTGCCCTGCCGTTTGCGCCAGTCGCACCTGCCGCTCTACCAGGTCAGGTCGTGTATGCTGCACACGGCATGCAGCCACCAGGTCACTTGCCCCTACCACCGCATGGCGCCCAGCAGCCACCGCCACATGCACCCGCAGCACTGCAGCCGGCCCATGCGCAGGTCGCGCACCCAGGTGCTGTCCCCATGCCTCCACCAGTGGCGCAGCAAATGCTTGCGTTGCAGCAAGCCTTGGCAAGCGGTGACGCGCAGGCCATGCTTCAGGCGATGCGACAACTAGAGGCCATGATGCAAGCCTCCCTCCCTGTCGTGTCCCCTGCCGTCACCGTCGCTACGGCAGTGCCGCAATCATCCGCAACAGCCGCCCAGCCAGGCGCTGACTCCCTGCCCCTGCAGCCGCGCCCAGGAGTTGTGTTAGCAGGCACTGTGCTGCGCGAACGCAAGGTCAGGTACGACCTGCCAAGGCACGACCTCTACCGCGGCGATGGCGGGCATGACGAGGTCTGGCGCTGGCAACGCGCTGTTGAACGGTGGGCTGCGCAGCACGGTGTGACCACCAACACGGAACCCGAGCTGGTGTACCACATCAAGCATCTGGCTGACCCCGCGGGGCCTGCATGGCATTTCCTAGAGGGCGAGCTGATACCATGCGTGCTTAGCGCGGCGCGCACTAACCCCGATCTGAACCCCATGGTCTTGTTCTGGGAGCGCCTATACGACACATACGGCAGGCTGTCGCGGCATGACGTGGACGCATTCCGCAGCATCAGGCAGGGTCCGGACATGACCATCGTAGAATACTACGATGTGTGGAATGCGCGCTACAGCAAGGCTGCTTACAAGCGTGAGGTTCCCCCGCATACCGCCTTTGAGCTGTTCGTGAGCAACCTAAACGGGCCCGCGCTGAAGCAGCAGGTGCTTGCAGAGGTCAACCGCACTGCCTCAGGCGGTGACAAGCTTGCGGCGCTCGAGCGGTTCATCTCGTCTGAGCGGGCCAACCAGCACATGTACCGCCCTGCCGCTGCAACCACATCCGCTGCGCCGCCTGCGGCGCGAACACGCGCTGCTTGCACCCCCACTGCGCTGGCGCCAGCCGACTTGGACGCGCCCTGCCCATACCACCCACGAGGTGCGCACACGCTCAGGGAGTGTAGGCAATTTGGGCCAGGGGCTGAGCAGCATGTCGCCGCTGCCTGCAGGCCATGGGACACTCATGCAGGTTCCCCACCGCAGAACTGGCCGCCCACTGAGCAGCAGAGCACCGCGCCATGGCACAACCAGCACTTGCGACGGTGTGAGGCGTGCTACAGCATGCTCGGCAAGGAAAAGTTCCACCACCCACGGTTGTGCTGGATCCAACACCCCGAGCAGGTCGCCGGGGAAGGTGCACGCGCAGCCTACTTCCGCTTGAATGCTGACTGGTCCCAGCGCCAGATTGCCGCTAGCATGCACCCCGTCGCTGCTCCTGGCCATTCAGCGTCTGCGCCCAGCGCATCCGCCACGGCGCCGCCGACGGTGCAGGTCAGCGCCACGGTTGCGCACGAGCCTGCGCCTGGCATCTTCATGCTGCACAGCACGATCAAGCACTCAAGTGCGCCAGCCTGGCCCGGCACGCCGCCGCCTGCTGAGCCGCCGAACCCTGAGCAGGTTCAGCGCATCGACAGCAAGCTCTACGCCGCTGCGGGCTTGAGCGCCGCCACTGCGATCGCCTCGGTGGAGCGGTGTGCGCCAGCAGGCAGCACACCTGCGCCTGCGCCGCCAGCAACCGCTATGTGCCCACACAGCGCAGCCGCAAGCGTCTCCAAGGACGAGCGTCCCCCGCCTGACCTTGGCCGAGCTTCATCTAGGTTGGCGGGTGAGACAGAGGGCGGTACGGCTGCCACGTGCATGCATCAGCAGCTGCTCTCGGCAATTCCGGAAGAGCCAGTGCACTGTGTTTCAGATAGCGCCGGCATGGGGCCACCAGCATGGGGCACATTAGCATCGGTGCAGCTGACTGATAGCCCTCCAGAGCCGGCCATGCTTGCCACCGGCTTTGCGCCCGGCAAACCGCTACCTGTGCCGTTCACACCAACGCCGCTGCCGCCTGATTCGCCACGCACTGGAGCCACGCCAGCAAAGCTGCCCATCGAACCCAGCCACGAGACGGATCGGCACCTCACGCTCATGCTGTCTGAGCGGCTGCTGCACAAGCTTGGTCGCATGCGCACTGTGTCCATCGTGCTTGATATGGGTGGTGACCCACCGACGGCGCCATCTGCGCCGTCACTGCCTGCAGCGCGCGCCACCCTTACGCACATGTCTAGTGTCACTGCCGCCGGCGTTTGGCCGCATGACCCAGGCGGGGTTCCGCCGGTCACGGCAGGTGCAATCATGACTGTACCGCACACAGCCGTTGCGCCCCACGCACGCTGCCACGGCGATGTGGTACTAATGACTGCCGTGGCTGCGGACGCCCCTGAGCTTGTCCCGTGCAACACAGGCCTCATGCATGAGCCCGCCCCCGAGACGCCCGCTGCTGCAGCGCCTTCATCTGCACCTTCCGCGCCGATGCCTCGAGACCCGTTGCCGGCTGATGCTGATGAGCTGCCGCCGTCACGCTGCCGCAGCTTCTGGAGCGACACGTTCGGCATCGCTGTCGCTGCCCTCCGCACTGCGCTGTCGCTGCTGATGCGCCTGCTACTCAATGCGCTGACTTCGCCGTTCAGCCCGTTGCTCTGGACGGCCACCAGGTTGGCAGCTTGCGCGCTCAACACCGTCGCGCCCGCGCCAGCTGCCGCCACGCAACCCACTCGCCAGAAGGAGCCGCGCCAAAAGAGGGCCAAAAGAGCCAGACCCACCCTTGGTACGCTTGCGTTCGCGCTTGCCGTCGCTTCAACTCGTTGCGCTTTTGGTTGCCTTGCTGATCGCCTGCTGTATCAGCTCACTTGCATTCCGCGGTGCATTCCGTGCGCCTCACCCCGACGTCCGGCTGGGGGGGATGGGGACACACGTCACAGCCCTTGCAGCGCATTTCACGGACGTAGCAGTGCCTGGGGGGGATGCCAACGCGCTTGTCGGTGTCCCTGCTGAGCCGGACGTCGTGGTGCATGCTGCAAAATCTGCTTATGTGCTTATCGCCACTGCCCAAGCTGCCGAGGCTGCACAGGCCCCACGTCCTTGTGACGTCTGGCACGATACCAGCGCAATCAACTACGTCAAACACAGGCTTTCGCACGACTCGCTCCTGTATGGAGGAGCAACGCCGTCTTCAGCAATACGCCACCAGCACCGTTTGACACTCAGGCCGTTCGGTGATGGGTTGGGGCCGCCTGCTCTGCCGTCGGGCGTGCGCCGCAGCTTTCGCGCTGCATGTTTTGTTCCATGCCTGAGTCGCCGTGCGCGCACGTTAACGAGCAGCACTCGTTCCCGCCATTTCTTCGCCGCGTCGTGTTTTCGTTCGCCCAGCCGGTGCTCCGCCCCTGCTCCGATGAAGCCGCCGATGCAAAACTTTGTGCCGCGGGACTGGCGATCATTGATCATTGCGCTGCTCCTGCCAGACAGGGTATCCTCACGCCGTTTGACCCGTGCCTGAGCTTCTGCGCGTTGTGCGCAACACATCCGCTTGCTCATCCGTATGGGTGCTTGCCTTTGCCAACGCGTCCATGGCCTCTCGCATGCTCAAAGCCGATTATGCAGTGTGAGCTGGCGCTGCCTCATTTCCGCGTTGTCGTTTGTGCCGGCCACTGAGATACAGGCTGACCTCTTTCTGCTGGGTTTGGCGGGCTGCACGCCTGCGGGTGCCATGGAGCGCCGCGCGGCAGCCGCGCTGCTTTCGCCGTTGTTAGCGCTGGCCGTTGGCTGCGCATTTCCGGAGCTTCGGGCGTCTTGATTAGCTTTCCTCAGACGCAAGCGTCATCGTAAAGCTGGGGGGGAATGCGCCCTCAGCTCCGTTCAGCCAACCGGTAATCGGTCAAGTCACGCAGCTGTGCATGACAGCTGTCGTGCGCATTTGCGTTACGCGTGCGTTTTGCGTGACGTACGGTAATCCTTTGAGCAGTAGCGCGGTTTTCCCTTGATAAGCCTTAGTCACCTGTGTTGAAGACGGCAGCCCTGGGAGCCTGCATGCGTGGGCACTGATGTTGTCTGTGGATGGGATCTGGCCGAGGGCAGCTTCAGGTGGTCATGTGCTGCGTATGCGTTGGTTTTGGCGCCTTTTCCTTAGTCGTACGCTTGGTTTCGGTGCGAATCTGATCTGGGTCGTTCCGTTTGATGATAGGTCGCGTTTCGTTATGCTGTTCGATCATTGGTGAGGCGTTTGCTGCCCACTGTTGCGCGCGTTGGTGTTCCGATATAGCCTTTGAGCTGACACTTTAGCAGCGCCTTGCGACTCTCCAACAATACTGCTGTTATTTGCGCGCGCGCTGGCAGCCAGCTCACCAAGCGGGTGAGTCTGCTGCATTTGCTGATTTTAGGCCGACGCCTGCCACGAAGGTGCGTCCAGCCTTGCTTGGGGTTCACGCAGGCCGCCCCTGCCTCTGACCGCCCCGTGTAACGTTGCTTGCTGAAGAGTTGAGCCACGCTAGCAGTCGTGGTGCGTGCGCAGGCCTTTCGTGCGTGGGTCAGCTGCCCCGCCCAGTCGCTAACGCTTTGCTGTGCGCTTTTGGTTTCCACACAGTCGCTCCCTATGCGCCCTCAGCTCCGTTCAGCCGACCGGTAATCGGTCAAGTCACGCAGCTGTGCATGACAGGGGTGCACCGAGGCGCGCTCGGCAAAGGCGCTGTGGGCGATGTCCGTTGCGGTAAGCCGCTGCGAGGAGCGGTCGGTGTCTTACAGAGCTGCATTCATATCACCTGCAATAAGCAGGTGCTCAGACCGGCCGTTGGCAGCCTCCGCCGCAGCGTGGCAGTAGCCGTATATGCCATGCCGTAGCTCATCGTCGTCACAGGGCACATACACACCAATGACGTGCAGCGCCGTGCTGTGTGGGGTGCGAATCGTGCAATGAACCCGGCATCCGTGAAGCGGCACCGGCGTCGGCTCGGCAGTGACGCAACCACTCCTATGGAAGCGCTCGGCTATGCCTATCATGACTCCTGCGCGGCCCAGCGCGGGGCACCCGTTCGGCTGCCCGGCGGTCAGTGGCCTATTGCTGTGGTACGTCACATACGCAGGTGCTATATCCCGCTTGATGCGCTGTATGTGGCTGTGGCTTGTGCTGCGCAGTTTCGTCTCCGTCAGTACCAGGATGTCGGCGGCCCACTCTTCAATGGCTACAAGTACGCTGTCGAGATGGGAGGCCATCCCTCGGACGTTGAGGGTCACAACGTGGAGATTATCTGGCGAGCGCCGCAGGGTGGGTGGCCGGGCGGGGCATGTGTCAGCTGGTTTGCGCTGGTCTATTGTCTGGTCAGGTGCTGGTGGCACAGCGTTATCCGTCAGGGGGGGCGGCGTGGGTTGCTGGCGGGGTGGCGGGTCGGTGGCGGCGGCTGTGCCGTGGGTGTACGGCGGGGTGGTGGTCTGCGCTGCACCCCGCGCACGTTTGTTGGGGGCGTCCCCGCCTCGCAGGGCCGGCACCGTGTGCCCTGGTGGGCCCGGCAGTGGGCGCCGTGTGCGTGTCGGTCCGTTCCGATTGGCGTTCCGGCTGGGTTCGCGCGGGGCCAGCGTGCGTCTCTGCTCGCACCGGGCGCATTGCATGTGGCACATCACCGTTCTCGACGGGCAGGGGCCTCTGCGCGGCGCCGTGGGGGTCGATCCGCGGGCATTGCATGGTCGGTGGCCGTTCGGGTGGTTCAACGGCAGGCGCATGCTGGCTTGGTGTTGCATGTTGGGGGGGGGGGGGGGGGGGTTGCTTGCACAGCGTGGGTGCCGGAGGGGCCGGGTGTGGGGCTGGTCCCCTGGGGGGCTGTGCTGCCCGTCGGAGGGGGGGCGCACGGGTTGCTGGCCAGGCGGCTCCCTGCACGCAACTCAACACCACGGCACAACAACCGACATCAAGGGGATGCTCCTAAGCGTAGCAAGACACAGACATGTCTAAGCCAAAAACTAAAAGGCAAGCATTTCGGATGCTTGCATGACTTTCACCTTTGCACCGTACTCTGCCCACCTTTGAAACGTCGAAAATCCAGTTCAGCGATGACATGTAGTAGGTCTTGCCCGAGGAGATGACGGTGATAGTCGGAGGGGGCGGTGGAGCTGCATGTGGCACAGCGAAGTGGGCCTCCCCTGGGACGCTGGATCATCCAAACCGTCAATTAGCTAAGCGGCCCTCTTGCGATTGGGTGCAGTCGTATTCAAGAGAGTTATCTCATTAATATATAGGGACCATTTGAACAGCTGACGGATGATCCACCTGACACAACCGCAGTGGGCACCGTGCTTACCTGGTGACGGCGGGCTGGGTGGCGGGGGCGGGTGATCGGTTGGGGGCGGAGATGGTACAGCAACATGGCATGGACGCAGGGGGATAGGCGCGGCGCGCACCACCTGGAGACGAGGAAGTGGCATGCGCGGATGTGCCCGCTAGTAGTACGGCACGGCAGTGGCAGCACAACCGTACGACAAATGACTGGCGGCCCCGAAACAAGCAACGGCATGCGGCGGCCCACGGCAGCGTCCCGGCTGCACAAACACCCCGGCTTGGCGCCAACAGCTCTGGCTGCATCGTGTCTGGAGCTGGAGAGGGCCGTCGCCTCAAGGCCCGAGCGCCATGCAGCGAAAGACACTGTTAGGTACGTACAGCGCAGGGCCATGACCATCCAGCACTCGTCCCCAGAGACAATTAGGCATAGTGGCCTGCGCGCCGTGCCTCGCCCTTCAACAGCGGAGGGTGTGTACGTGCATGCAGATGCCGCAGTCAGCAATACCCTCCGCCAAAACACAGCAACACGAGTCCATCACATTACACGATGAAGCAAGGCACCCGACAAGTCCAGGCCCCGGCGCAGCAGACCCACCACTGCCCAACCTGCAGTACCTGCGGCTGGCGGCGCTCCTCCTCGCTCGACCTGCTGCTGCTGCTGCTGCTGCTGCTGCGCCGCGGCGTCGGAGTCGGCGCCCGGCGTCTGC
The DNA here is from genome assembly GCA_037367405.1 of Ottelia alismoides. Lineage (NCBI taxonomy): Eukaryota > Viridiplantae > Streptophyta > Magnoliopsida > Alismatales > Hydrocharitaceae > Ottelia > Ottelia alismoides. The sequence goes on from JAZKJV010001137.1 coordinate 83,588, forward strand.
TGCTGTCGCGCTCCCAGCCCCGCCTGGCAGCACGCCGGTGGCGCCCGCGGCGGACGCAGGAAGTTAGGAGGGTGGTGGTGGTGGGGGGGGCGCCATGCGTTTGCAGTGCACAGAGTAGACACCAGGGCAGTTAACAAAAGCTAGACGAGACCGGCGGAAGGGAAAGGGTGACCCCAGAGCCTAGGCCCCCGTCAATTCGTGATCAAATTCGTGATCAAAGCGGTGTGAGCAGCCCCGGTGTGGATGTTCTTCCAAGTCTGGGCATCTGTGTATGGCCGCGCCGTGGTCCTGTACGCACCTCCCTGGCGGCGAGCGCAGTCTCCATGGCCTGGGCATACATCTCGCCCAGGGGCGTCACGGGCCTTGGCCTTGGCGGCGGTGTGCAGGGCGGCACACGTGGCAACATTTACACAGTGTCACAATAAGAAAAGCCATGACCACGATGGTCCGCGCGCAGCAATGTAGCACGCGGGCACCTACAGGCGGAGCAGTGGACGGGGCGACACACAGGAGCGCCCCATCTACAGCTATTGATGCAGATAGGTGCGAGAATTCCATAGACCATGTATGCAGTTACGTTGGCGGTGTACGACGCACGGGCGATTGTTGCACAGGCGATTGATACACACGCGGCTCGCAAAGGGATCGTTCACTGTGCCATGCACCACACCTGCTCCACCTTGCCCGCGATGATCGATGCAGCGGCACGGGCGGCCTCCCAGGTGGCATGGAGCGTGACGGACTTGCCGCGCCAGTGGCTCCCGCTGACAGCGAACTGTTTGACACAGTGCTGGCAGTGCAAGTATTGACCTTGACGCCGTTCTCGGAGGACGGCTTTGCCAGCCGTTGCGCCGCCACGGGGGTCGTCAGGGTCGGTGTGTGCGCACTGGGCAGACCCATAAATGTCGCCCTCGTTATGTGCTGCGGGCCCTAGTGCACGCCAGGCAACCGGAGAGGGCGGGGCGGAACAAGCACATTCGCAGTGTTGGGACATGGTACGGCTACAAGCGCATGCAGGCTCAAGCTGCGACAGCTACACAAGCTGTGCCCAAACAGCGGACTTGCAAATGCCCAATGCCCCGCGGGCGTGACGCACCATACAAACAGGAAGGCTGTTCGGCAACGTGTTGTTCAGTCGCACATCAAAGCAACTATACAAGTGTTCCGGATGAACACGCCCGCAGAACTGTGCAAAAAGACAACATGCACGTGATGCGTACAACCCTGCCGATGCAGCTTGGCGAACTGCCACTGCGCGTGTCACACAGAGACATAGGCAACACGCAAAAGCCATGCGCACAAGAAGCAGCACGCGCGCCCTTTTCCCGCCGGCCCCGTGCCAGTAGACGCGCCACAATTCCATACTCATGATGCAACACCCGGGTGCAGCCAGACCACTGCACGGATCGCCCCGGACCGTGACGCAACAAGCAACATACAGTGGGGACTAACCTCTGGAACAAGCCTCAGCACCCGTCATGATGGCGCCGTCGGCCTGCCACCAGATACCGCTCTTTGTCTTGGACGCCTTTGGGTGCACGGGCGTGTATGCATGGCGCCACGCGCCGTGCAAGGGGGCCAGGCAGACGGCGTCGAAATACGCGGTCTTGAGGCGGCGCCAGTACACCACACCGTCTTGGTTCTGTGGGGCCAGGTGAAAGCCTGCCAACCAAGACGGTGTGGTGTACTGGCGCCGCCTCAAGACCGCGTATTTCGACGCCGTCTGCCTGGCCCCCTTGCACGGCGCCTGGCGCCATGCATACACGCCCGTGCACCCAAAGGCGTCCAAGACAAAGAGCGGTATCTGGTGGCAGGCCGACGGCGCCATCACGACGGGTGTGTGCACCGACCACCGAACGCGTGGCAGGGAAGAAGCATCACCGAAAGATGCACCAGGTTAACTACGAGTGCAGGCCGCCGGGAAACACTGCCGCGAATAGCGGGCCTGTCGGCGGTACTGTAACCGGCCGTACCCTGGTGGCTGGGTAGATACCCTTTGGGTATCGTCGTAAGATGAGCACTGCGTGCGAGTCCATCGTGCCCAGCCCCCTTAACACACGCGGGTTTGACCATGCGTAACATTATTATTGTTATTATAACCGGCCGTATGTAAAAGAGGAAGAGAGCCACGCCGACCCGTGCACGGGCATGGATCCGCCCACCCCACCAACCCCCGTGCAAAAGGGCCGACCCACCTCGTCCTTCGACCAGCCCAACCTGATCGCACGGAGTTCCCGACCACTGGAGCCTTCTGGCGGATCGCAAAGCCAATAGAAACACGCTGCGTGGTGCCAGCTCCCGTGGTCAAGGAGGAGACGCAGGTATGCCATAATCGGCACGGCCAGCGTGCCCTTTAGCACCCAGTTGTCCTCCAGCTGCGCCGCCGGGCCGTGCCGCACCAGCTGCCAGAGCTCCTTGGCCTGGCCACCAAGGAGCTCGCTTTTGTCGCCGAGGCGGACCCACTCAGCACCCGGCAGCCTCCCGACAGGCTTGTCGTCGTGCTCAGGCCCGAGCATGTCGAACAGAAACATGCCACCCTGTTGCGGGGTGTGTGTGTGGGTGGGTGGGGGGGGTGAGGGGTGGGTACGGGCGGTGGGTGAGTGGGTGGGCGGGACAGTGAACGGCGGACTGCCTGTCTACCAAAGCAGGCGCGGCAAGGGGCAACGGCGCCGACACATTTGCTTCTTGCACGGTAACAATAACAATCATAGGTATGGGCTCCTCAGGTGCGCAGAGAGGAGGCATCATCCAGAAGCCAGAGCATCGCAGCAGGCACGCGACCACCGAGCACTCGCGTGCTGGAGAGAGGAACCGCCACCGTCCTCCACGCTGCACATAACGACGCACGCGCACCGGCTGCATCGCTCCCAGGACCTCGTCCTGGAACCACATGGGGAACCGGGAGAGCAGCTCAGCCACCTCCTGCACGGACCCGGGGAACAGCTCAGAGAGCAGCCGTCCCGTTGCCAATTGGCGACTTGCAAGTCCACTACTCGGACGATGGCATCCAGCGGGCCCCGCCCGCTGCCAAAGCCTGGGCAAAAAAGCGGCCAATCACTTTGCAAATCGCTGTATTCCTTGGCGCAAAACGCTTCGCTTGTGCGCCGGCCAGAAGACTGGACTAGGGGATGCTGGCAGTTGCTGCCGCTCGGCCGTGAAGTGTGTACGGCGAAGTTCAAAAAAAGGCACCACCGCCCTACAGCACCGCACAGAGGACCGTGGCGTTCTCAAATATTGCCGCGCCTCAGACCCGCCAGCCAACGCCTTTCAATGCGTTCATTAACCAAGTGTGCGCTCCACAGCCATCTGACACACAGTCAGAGTGGGTGCTCTCTACAGCCGTCTGACATCTCGGGCTGGGTGCTCTAGGGGACGCGAAGCACCATCGCGGTGCCATAACCACACACACGACTGCCAGCCCCATGGACGCGCTGGACATGGCACGGCCGCGCCTCAGTTGGCCGCAGGACAGTGTAAAACAGCGCAGGACAGTGGGGACAGTGCAGGACAGTGGGGGACAGCGCAGGACAGCGCAGGACAGTGCGGGACAGCGCAGGACAGTGTAAAAAAGGGGAAACATTACGCTTGGGTCATACCCGCGTGTTTTAAGGGGCCAGAGGTGATGAGCCGTCAGCAGGGCTCTGCGGCTTTACAAATCCGCCTGGCACCATCCTTTTCCATGCTCTCGGTCATGGCGCCGGCATGTTCGGCTTGATCCGGCTACGGGCATGCTCCGCTCCGCCCACTCGCTCCGCCTGGTTGGCAGCATAGCCCCCGCCTCGAAGGGTGGTCAGCTATGCCCAGGACGGCATTTCCCCCCGCAAGTAGAAAGTTGCAGGTTCAAGGATTTGAACTTGCAACCTCCCGATTCATAGCGATGTCACCAATGACATTAGCACTATGAGTCCCGGCCAACTCGGACCTTTGGGGGGGGGGACAGTGTAAAACAGCGCAGGACAGTGCAGGACAGTGTAAAACAGCGCAGGATAGTGCAGGACAGTGTAAAGCAGCGCAGGACAGTGGGGGACAGCGCAGGACAGTGTAAAACAGTGCAGGACAGTGCAGGACAGCACAGGACAGTGGGGGACAGCGCAGGACAGCGCAGGACAGTACAGGACAGTGTAAATCAGCGCAGGACAGTGTAAAACAGCGCTGGACAGTGTAAAACAGTGCAGGACAGTGCAGGACAGCGCAGGACAGTGGGGGACAGCGCAGGACAGTGCAGGACACTGTAAAACAGTGCAGGACAGTGCAGGACAGTGGGGGACAGCACAGGACAGTGTAAAACAGCGCAGGACAGCATAAGACAGTGCAGTACAGTGGGGGACAACGCAGGACAGTGTAAAACAGCACAGGACAGTGTAAAACAGTGCAGGACAGTGGGGACAGTGCAGGACAGTGGGGGACAGCGCAGGACAGTGGGGGACAGCGCAGGACAGTGGGGGACAGCGCAGGACAGTGTAAAACAGCGCAGGACAGTGCAGGACAGCGTAAGACAGTGCAGGACAGTGGGGGACAGCGCAGGACAGTGGGGGACAGCGCAGGGCAGCACAGGACAGTGGGGGACAGCGCAGGGCAGCGCAGGACAGTGGGGGACAGCGCAGGGCAGCGCAGGACAGTGGGGGACAGCGCAGGACAGCGCAGGACAGTGGGGGACAGCGCAGGACAGTGTAAAACAGTGCAGGACAGTGTAAAACAGTGCAGGACAGTGTAAAACAGTGCAGGACAGTGGGGGACAGCGCAGGACAGTGTAAAACAGTGCAGGACAGTGCAGGACAGTGGGGGACAGCATGTCACGTTCAGTTGCGTGACTTGACCAAACGCAGTGCCTGCCTAACGGGACGGAGGGCACATAGAAAGGGGAGTGGTGGCTACGGCGGCTGCAATCACCGTAGGCGGGGCATCGTACATCATCGTGGTCGCCCTCAAAGGCGCCCACGCTGCGGCGCTTCAAGGTTCCCTCTACTCACTGCATAGGGCGGCAAACACAGCAGCCACAATACCCTCAAACACGGTCGCGGGGGTGATCACCCTTATCTGTGCGTACGTTGCGCTGCTCGTGGCGCTGGGCGCCTCTCATCGTCGGTGCCATCCCAAGCACGATGCTGCGAAACGCCATGCGGCCACGCATACGCAGCGCGGCGCCGCCGCCAAGGCTGAGGGTGCCCCTGGACCCCTCGGCCGGCGGCGCCCCATGCCGGGTTGCACTGGCAACGCGCGCCCCGCCAGCACCGAGGGCTATGGCGCCTCACCCCTCTGCCCCGTTAGCCATGCGTGGCCGCGGATGATGACCCTGACCGCCCTGCTACGGGTGTACGCTGTTTGCACAGTGCTGTGGCTCCCGTTTAATGTCCCACACGTTGTGCTCATCACTGCCTGCCTCCTCACTCCCTGGCTCTCCTACCTGGAGCATGCGCTCTTGCTGCGCGCTGGCGACGACCGGCCCAGCGCCGCTGCAGCAGCGCCACACGCCGCCGTGGCGAGCCTGCGCCAATCACCCGCGCAGGAAGCAGCACAAATGGCCGTCGGACCGCACGCCGGCCTGCTTATTCACACGACGCTGGCACTCATCCTGCACGTGCTTGTCAGGTATCTGCCCCCAGCCGCAGGCGCAGCCCTTGTCCATGGCTGGGATGCCCTCTCCCACATTGCAGAGACCATCTGGCCGACAGTCGGCGCCGATCGGCATGCGGCCGCAGGGCACAGCGAGCCTGCACCTCGGCAAGGGACGCGAGCTGGCTGGAGCCCGGAATGCGGCCCATCAGCGACGCCGGCGCGCCGCACAGCCGGCACAGGCCCCTGCACTAAATGTCTGCTTGCTGGACTGAGCCTTTGCGCGCTCGCTGCGGCCCCGCACATCCTACCCCTTTATACCCTCCTTGCCCCTCTGGGCGTGAGGGGCCTCCTTGCCGCCTGGACTCAGGCCCTCCTGTGGATAGGGGATAGGATCATCGGCCCATTGGGCACGCCGACACCCGAAATCGCCCACCCCCCGGGGGGGGAAACCCGTAGGGGTTCCCGACCTGTCCGCGCCGGCCGCAGTTGTAGGCGCGGGGGCCGGGTCCCGCCCCATCACACACCGGACCAAAGGCACGTCAAGTGCGCTTTGGACATCCCGAAGTGTCAGCCTACTGGCGCCTCCCCACCCGTTGGCGGAGGCCCTGGCGCTCTGGACCCCATGCCTCACCTGCTGTGTCGACGCGGCGGTCACAATGGAAATCCTGGAGTTGGTGCCGCTGACTGTGATGGTATGAGCACCGACAGTGATGATGAACCTGCGGGAGCAGGTACACAGGAGCACGCGGCAGTGGATATGGAAGCTGAATGGGGCCCCTCCGACAATGACATAATGGAGGGTGTAACAACCACAGCAGGAGGACTCGACTGTGATGACAGGAGCTACGAGGGGGGGCGCCCTGGGCCCGATAGCCCTCCCCTATCGGAAGACAACACCGCCCCAATGATGGATGTTGAGGCCCCCGTGCTGCGCGATGAGCCCCCCCCGCCACAAGCCCCAGCCACCCGCGGCGCAGAGGTGCACGTGCGGCTGGCATGGCCGCCGCTGTGCCCACCGCCTGGTCCCAACGGCCCGCATGCCTTTTTCGAGAGGCAAGTCCAGCAAATGTGCCAGGTACATGCACTAAACAATCTGCTGGGTCAACAGGCGATTAGGCACGAAGAAGTCCTAGCCTACTGCAAAGCTCAAGTCGCCAGCATGCAGGCCCGGGAAGACCTGGCCGCCATGGAAGCAGCTGCCGTATGGCAAGCGGCATTTGACGCCAGACAGGGCAGATTTACGGTGGTGGCGATCAACCACTACCTGCGCAACAGGGTGCGTGTTGAAGGTACGGGATGCCCGTACGTGTGCCTCCTACCGATACCAAGCACTGCTACGGCCTGTACACTCCAGGACATACTGACCCACCTGCCGGACTCTGTCGAGGACCTCGGCTTCCTCCTTGGCCTGCCGCACCATGTCACAGCGATATGCCGGCGGGCAGGGAAGTGGTACAACGTCGACTCTGCGTCACACGGCAACACCACATGGCAGGCAAAGGAGCTAACCGCCACGGAATGGAACACTCTGTTGCAGAGGCCACCAGTTACGGCGTATTATCTTGAGAACATTGACGTATACGACACACAACCCCCCCAGATGCCGTACGCCCTGCAGTACGAGCCAACGGCCGACGCCCCCCAGCCCCTGGGAGAACGCCGGGGACCGCGCCCCCGCAGCCCCGATGCCGAGCCCGGATACCCACCGGCGCACCGCAGACGATGCGCCACCATGCCGGCGACGGTGGAAGGCACCGCAACACAGACACCTCAGCCCCCTGACACGTCCCCTGCCCGTGGGTGGCCCCGGCACGCAGACCGTGTGGAGCCGCCCGACCAACGGTGCACGGCCCGGCGCACATATGCCGAAGCCATAAGACACCAGCCGGCGGACGCAGAAGAGGGGTGCCCGGCCCCGAGCCAGGGCACGCACTGACACCGGCATCCACCCGACACCACCTGCGCCCCAGCACATACTGCGGCTCCTAGGTGCGATCCCCCCCCTTCCCCTCGTGAGGGCGGCGCCCACCGCCCCATCTGGCCCGCCGCCCCGCCAACCCACCAAGGGCCCCAGGTCCGCCGGGGCCAAACGCCTTAAGCCGAACGACCCGACCCCGAACCGGCGCACGCTACAGGCCTTCATGGCCCCCAACCCCCCGCCGCCCCAACCCCAACCCATAACTGCTGGCCGAGTTAGTGCCGCTACCAGCAACCCTGCCCAGCCGCCCTCACCTGAACCCGCCCGCCCCCCTCCCACCCCCCAGCCCCTTGGCGCAACGGCGCCAACTGCGGCAACCCAGCCTATGACCCCACCCCCAGCATCACCTCGATCAAACGGGCCCCCCCAACACCATGTACACGCCCCTCCGGCCCGAGCCCCAGATGGGGATATAGCGATTCTCGAACTGAATGTTAGGGGCCTTCGCGGCAACCTAGCCTGCACCCTGGACCTGCTCCGTGAGCGACCAGCGGATATAGTTGTCCTCACAGAGACGAAGCTTACTAGCCGCAGCCACTATACCATACAAGACTTTAAGCTTGGGTGCGCAGGCAACTATCGCACATACCACAGCAATATCCCCAAAGGAGACAATCCCTATGAGCCATACCCCAAGGGCGCCGCCGGCGTCCTGGTCGGGATCTCGGAGCGTTTTCACAGGGGAAACAGCGTGGAGGCACGTCCCACGCCTCCCATGCTACAGGGTCATCTCGTGCACTTAACTCTGCGCGCGCCCGGTAGCACCCCCTTGCACGTCCTAGGGGTCTATATGCCATGCGGCACCTGCCAAATACGGACCGGCCTCTACCGGTACTGCGCCGAGGCGGCCGCCACAGCCACACAATGGCAAGAACACTTCGTACTGATTGGTGACATGAACGCGGCGCTTTACGACACTGATAGGTCAACATCCACCCTTTCCGCCACTGACCTTGGCTACGGCGCCTTCGCCGACCGAGCTGAGTTGTGCCCTGTAAGCCGGCTGGCTGGCGGCGCCAGCGCTAATCACTGTCGTACCCACACCTACGAGCAAACGCAGCAAGGCAAAGTGACACACACGAGCCGCATCGACGACGTGCTCGTGACAGGCCATACGTACACCACGGCGGCACGGGCCGCCCGCGCCTGCCCGCTGCTGCGCATCACCGAAGAGGTTGCACACTGCGGGGGAAGCTTTGACCATAACTCTCTGTATCAAAGGATCCCTATGCAGGCCCTGGTCCTGCTCCCAGCGCCAGCCCCGGCAGCCGCAGTGGCGGAAGAAAGCCCGCTCGAGCGAGTAAGCCGCCCCATACCGGTGCAAGCGCTGCGAGACATCCGGGCAGTGCTGGCCGCGAATCTCACCTCTTTCGCAGATGCTAGCACCCAAGCGCAGGTCCTGGCCGCGGCCGCGCTCATCCGCGCTGCCGTTGAAGAGCACCCGCTGGGCCCTGACTTGCACTCCCTGCGCCAAAACCACACCATTGCAGGCATTGACATTGAAGCGTGGGACGCCCACCTCTTTCTCATGCTTCAAGAGGCCATACGCCTAGCACTACCGCACCTCACCCTCAGACCGCCCAAAACAGGGGGTGTGCAACCCAAACGCCGCATGCAGCAGCGCATCACGGCCCTGCGGCGCCGCCACAGGGACCTGCGTGACCACGTGCAGCGTATTGACAATACCCAGGCCGCGGCAGCGTGGAGCGGCGACCGTGCGCAGCCCGGGACCCGCGCCACGCATGCCGCGCCGAAGGACACACGAGCTGACCCGACACACACCCCGAGCGCCGTGCTGCACACTGCAGGCCTGGATCGCGGCGCAGCCATTGCAGGCATCGCCGAGGTCAAGGAAGCCCTCAAGCAGATCAACCAGGACATCCGCGCCCAAAACGCGCAGCAGCGCAGGCGACGTTTCCAGAACATGCTGGCGACATGCCCCAAGAAGGCACACAGGCGCATCTTCGAGAGTAGTGCAGACGGCGCTGCATGCGGTGGCGCCATCACGGCCTTGAAACACCCCACAACCCGGATACTGCATGCGGACACTCCGGGGCTCCTGCAGTGTCTCACCGCGTACTACGCTGCCCAGAGCGCGCCGGCGCTTGGGCCGCGCACCGGCCGCTACCAGCCCGCGGACGCCCCCCGAGCCTATCCATGGCGAGCTCCGGATGCGCCCGACAGATTCGACCTCGAGGCTGCTCCACGAGCCGATGACCGCACCGCTGACGATCCTGGCGCCGCAGCGAGCCCACAGCAGCGCAACCTCCTACCGCTGATTGCAGACTACTGCACGTTCGTCACAAGCATACAGCGCCTACCGAATGGAAAGAGCCCCGGACCTGATGGCATTCCCAATGAGCTCCTACGCTGCCTGCCGGACCCTGTGCTGCGGGCCATACACACGATGCTGGCGGTGATGTGGATAAAGGGCGTCACACCGCAGAGGTGGCTGCAGTCCGATACCGTACTACTGTACAAGAAGGACGATCCCACGGACATAAAGAACTACCGGCCCATAGCCCTCACCAACACAATCTACAAGGTCTGGACCCGCCTCATCACCACGGCGGTAGCCGACTTCGCCGAGCGGAACCATATCCTATCCCCGCTCCAGGAAGAGTTCAGGAAGCACAGGAACACTGAGCGCCAACTGCAGACGATGCTTCATGTCATTGAGGACGCCGCGCTCACAGCGCAGGACCTCTACGTGATGTATATCGACTTCTCGTCGGCCTTCAACACTATCGACCACGACAAGTTGCTGATGATTATGTTCGACCTCGGGTTTACGGAAGACGCTGTTCTTGTAGTGCGGAACGTGTACGCCAGTGCGACAACCCGCATCAAGATACCACAGGGCAAGACCGAGCCCATCCCAATCCAACGCGGCACGGTACAAGGGGACACGCTGTCACCACTGCTTTTCATCATATTCCTGGAGCCCCTGCTGCGCTGGCTGCACGCCGGCGGGCGCGGGTACAGGTACGGCTGCCTCGCAGACACTCCGGGGCCTGATACGGCCCCTGTACCGGCCCCCCGCCCAACCGTCCCTAACCGCCGACGAAGCGCGGATGAACCTTCTCTCAACGACAGATACAACTGCAGCGCCCCGGCCTACGCAGACGACCTGGCAGTGGTAACCAACCGCGTTGCGGACATGCGCGTCCAAGCGGACAAAATCACCCGGTTTCTCGGGTGGTCCGGCCTGGAAGTGAACCACGCTAAGTGCGCCGTTAGCGGCATCCTGCACCGGACCGCGCTGAACGTCGATGCAGCACCGAGCCCCACATGCGCCCGTACGCTGGGCAGGTACCTGAGGCAGCAGATTCAAATCGCTGGCAAAGCGATCCCGTTTCAAGAACCAACTCAGCCGTACAAGTACCTTGGAGTACAGCTCACGCTCACTCTTCAGTGGGCAGCGCAAGTGGCGTACGTCCAGGGCAAGCTCGAGGCTAAAGGCCGCCAGCTGGCCAACTCCATGGCGTCCAAGCGGCAGTGCCTGCATATTGTCAAGACGTGCCTTAAGTCCGTCGCCACCTACGGCATGGCCAGCATGGCCTACACAAAAACGGACGTGGCCCTCCTCGACTGCGTCATTGCCCGCATTGTACGGCGCTGTTGCGGGATACCCAGAGGCTTCCCCACTCGTGCCATCTTCCTGCCTCAAGAGGAATTCGGCCTCGGAGTGGAGTCTGTCCTGGTCGACTATGTCCAGCAGGCGGCCGGTGCCTCACCCGCTCGCTGAATGACGACGGCCGGTTGGGCGTCGTGACCCGTGCACTGCTCAAACTGCAGCACCACTGGCTTGGCGGGGGGACCCGTGGCGCGTCCGCCCTGCAGAAAGAGTATGCCTACTACAATACGCTGAAACAGCTAAACCTCATGCAACAACACGAGCTTGACATCATGGATCACGACAGGCCATTCTCTGCCGAACTGCACAGCATTTGGCGGTGCCTTCGTAATGCCCCAGGCGGTGAGGGAGACGCGGAACGGCACCCGACATGCAATCAGCTTCTCCCACTGGTGGAACTCGGCCTACCTTAACATGACAAACCTGTACGACCGGAACTACAGGAACGATCCTGTTCTTATTGACACGGCAGAGCTGCGTCGTCGGCTAGGCAAGCGTGTCCGACGGCGACACCTAGTGGCCCTCAACCGGCTGACTCTGGCCCTGACCCCAGCGCGGCACACCTGGAACCCGCGCAAGTACAACTGCACCAAGCCGCTGTCCCTTGCCATGAGACGTCTAGCTGCACCGCTGCCGCCAGGCTGGGGCGCACCCCTCCCGAGCACCATGGACAGGTTCGTACGACGGGGCCGCCCTACGACCGAGCCAACCACTCCCGACCCCCAGGCTGTCATTGTGAATGCTGACGGGGCTATGGACACAGCCCCAGAGGCAGCCAGGCCGGCCCACACCCTCACGACCGGCGCTGTGAGGGGAGGCGCCGCCGATACTGATGCCGACGCAACTGTGGAGGCAATGGATGTGACAACTGAGGGTGGACCAGCCCCCATGGGCGACGATGGGGCTGCACGGCCTACCGACGGCCCGGTGCGCAAGCGCAGCCGGAAGGGCACACAACGGAAACCGACACGCCTCTCTTCAGCAGACTTGGAAGAGGCACGCCGCAAGCGGTTTGCTGCCAACACCCGTACCCAAACCGCCGGCCTGGCAGATGCCGACGCTGCGGCTACGATGTCTGTGCACGAGGCCATCTTTGACCAGCCCCTGTGCGACGATGAGACGACAGCCACAACGTATGTTTGCGCGAGCTGGCGTTTTTTCGTGGCGCTGCTGAAAGACCTGAGTGACCACAACCGTGCGGGTGCTGCCGGCGGGGCCAGGCGTGTGCAGCAATGGTGCCAGCCGCCGCCACCAGCAGCCGAGCCGGCCCCCAGCGAGACGCACCAAACCCAGGCCCCGCCACAGGCCAGGGTGGATACACGGCGAAAGCATTTCAGCCGGGTCCTGCTGGACCGACAGGAACGCCTCCTCAGCGAGCGCCCGCTGCCATCCTGGCTGGCCGGTTTGCAGCACCCCACCCACATGCAACCCCCGGCATCCCCGGGCCCCGACCCAATGCAGGTCCCTACCCCAAGCCAGCAGCAGCCCCACGCACATCTGCTCACCACGCCAACACCACAGCGACATCCCACACGAGGCCCACTACTTGGCCTACTTGGCCACTGGCTACACTGGCGGGCCGTACGTAGACGTATCCTCGAGGATGCAATGGCGCACACCCAACTCGCTCAGGCGGCCGTCCTGCCAGCGACACAGCATTGCAGACAGGCAACCGCCGCAGCGCACATCACGGTGTACGGCCTGTACAACAGCGGTCCAGACCCGGAATATGAGCGCATCTCTGCCGTCGTTGGAGGACCGCATAAGGATAAAGCACACCCCGGTAGCCCGCCAACTGTTAGCTACGAAGTGACATGGCAACACACGGTTGTAGCGCGTGGCACCCTAGGCCTGTACCACCTGCTCAACTACAACGTAACCTCCACCCGCCGCACGGGGCATCTCTTCGGCCCCGTGATGGGCCGGAAGCTTCTGCTGGTGGAGTGGGAGAAGACAAAGGAACCCATCGCAACACTAAAAAACCACACCAACTGGAAAGACCTGCTGGAGGCATATCGCAATCGCCCGCCGCCGCCACCGCTCGTGCCAGAACCGTACGATTCCCACCTAGCTAACCGTGCACGGCAAGGGCTTTGGGAGACTGCCGACACTGGCACCCTGCTAGAGCGCGCTCTACTCGAAAAACACGTGCATATTGATACCACATGCCGCAACCCGGACTTCGACATCCGGCCCACCACACGCTTTACGATTGTTGTCAGCCCGCACGTTCCAGGCCAGCCCGGCGCCCGTACCAGAAACGTCGGCGGGGCCGGAGCGCTTGCCTACGTGTACGACCCGGAGGGCCGCTTCCTGGGCCGACTCACCGCAGTACGGCTCTTTGCGCTGTACACCCGCTACCTCGCCACGGCCCGCCGCTGCCCCAGCCTAGCTGTACGGCTGCAGGCCCCGGGCGGCTTTCCCGAGGACGTTGCAAGGCTGCTGCTGCGGTATCGCCACGGATATAGCACCCAAGGTTACAGAGTCGATGCGGCGGAACATATCGGGCTCCCAAAAGAGCTTCGGCATGCCCTGCGAACTTGCATCGGTGCCACCACGGAGCGCTTCGCATCACCACTGGACTTTGACCCGGACACCACGGAGTACTACAGCCCTTTTGAAGAGGACCAGCTCTTTGGTGCCACACACGACGCATACAGCTGCGTCCACACAGGCCTTAGCCAAGCACACCCCTGCCACCGGGCAGACGACATGTGGAAGGCCGTGCGGTGGGCCATCGCCTCCGCTGTTGCAACCTCCGACACACCGTCGGCCACTGCGTTTGCAATCCCCGTCGGGCACCAGTCAGCTGTGGCAGCACTGCTAGAACACCCCACTGTGCTACGGCTTGGGCGCTATGCGCAAGGCAGCTACCCATGCTTCTGGGGCCTCTTGCCGGAGGCCCCAATCATCCCAGACGGGGGTACCCTGCTGACCAGTGCACCCGGCATTGACGCGCACAGGCGCTTCCCAGTACTGGAGGTGTTCGTCATCACCAACTGTGCGGGCCTCACAGCGCTGCGCACACCAGCAGCGATAGGGGCACCGCCGCCAATCGAGGCACTTATCAACCAGCTCGAGACACTGGCTGGATGGTCCACGCACACGCGAACTGGCGGCACCGGATGTCGCCGTACCGCCACACAGGGTGGAAGGCAGCCTGACGACCAAGAGGTAGCAGGCCACCCCGTTTCTGTGCCCAAACGCCTGCGGACACTCCTCCGCGCCAGGCACAGGGCCGACCCCATGGCGGATGAGAGGGTGGACGTGCAGCACCGCGAACCAGCCAACACCCGTCCCAGCACCCCTGGTACTGCCCCAAGCGAAGAGGAGCTGACGCGCTGCATCACAGATGCTGATAAAGTCCAGTGCATGCTGCAGCGCTTCCCCGCAACCACCGACGACGGTGTTCCAGTACAAGCACAGTGGGATGCGCAAGCCTCCATCTACACGGATGGGAGCTGCATCAAGGTACCAACGGCAGATGGCCCCGCCGTGGTCACACAGCTTGGTGTGGCTGTCCACGTCCCACGGCTCCACCCCTACCATGCAACCATCACTACTGATTACACGGTGCAGCCGAACGGCCTTGATGCCACGAATACTATCCAGCGCGCGGAGCTTAGCGCCATTAATGCTGCCATCGGCAGGTTCGCAGACGACAATGCGGTCGCCCTTGAGCAGGTTGACACCGTCACGGGGCGCCGCGGGGTAGTGCTCTTCACCGACAGCCAAGCCTCGTTGCAATTGATCAGCAAAGCCAAGGATCGGGTAGACCTCCTGCGCGAAAGCAAGCACAGACCCCTGTTGATGAGCCTCATGGCCAACCTGCGCGAAAAGCAGCCCGAGGTACGCATGTGTTCCTTCAGAAAGTGAAATCCCATGTTGGAGTCACCGGCAATGAACGGGCGGACAAAGCGGCACAACTGGTGGCAGAAGGCAAGATTGCTGCCCAGCATACGGAAATGGCTGACAACAACCCTTACCAGCACCTTTGGTGGCCAACGCACAAAGGCCAACAGTATGTCAACAACCTAAACGCGGATGTGAAGTCGCGTGTTCGTGCGACTGCAGCGGCGGGCCACACTAAGGCTACTTCCTATGCCACCTACTGGGAGCGCGCCGCACGGACCCTGTGCCCGAAGACCAGCAACGCCATGTGGACTCGCAGCGCTATCCCCTTCGAGACGTGCCTGCTGGTCCTCAAAGCGCGATGGGGGCAGATATTCAACGCGAAGCTGGCCGCCCGGTACAAGAGACACCCAACGCATGGGCCGCACAACGCTGATGAGGCGCCCTGCCCTCTGTGTGGTCGCCCCGACTCGGTAGGCCACATCCTAGGAGGATGCAACCACGCAGACATGCACAAGCTATACATCAAGCGCCATAACACCGCAGTGCAGCGCATCGCTCGCACCATCCAAAAAGGCGATCGTGGCGGAGGAGTCATGGTGATGGACGCATGTGCGGCGGCAGACGCACCTGACTTCACCGTTGCTACGCGACTACCGAGATGGGTCCTACAGCATCTCTCTGAGGAAGAGCGCAACCGCTTCCGGCCGGACATTCTGCTGATTCCCAGTATCACCCAAGCAGAAGCCCGCGCCTTTGTGGACGACCCGGAAAGTGTGTGCCCCAGCGACCATCAGGTGTACATCCTCGAGGTGGGCTACGGCGATGATACACGGCTGGAGGAAAAGGAGCTTGAAAAGGCGGCTCAGCACCGAGAACTCGCCAGCCTACTTGAGGCTGAGGGCTGGCAGGTCCAGTACACAAAACAGGAAATTATTGCCCTTGGTAGGGGCGGCAGTATCAGCCACAACCTGGGGAAAACTCTCCACAACCTTGGGGTGGACAGGGTCGCTGCTAAAGCCTGCGGACTAAAACTCCATGAGTCCGCCGCCCAAACTGCCGGCACCATCATCCGTCTGCGCCGCCACCTTGAGCGGGCTGGCACCGGCCAACGGCACCGTGAACCCCACCGAGCTGGCGTCGGACCCCCTGGTTAGGCAAGCCTGGGGGGCGGGCCCATGTGGGACCCCCCCCCCCTACTTTTGGCGGATGGCGGTGGTTGGGTAACTCGTAAGGCCTTGCTCCCGCACTACGGGAACGAGGCCCAGCGTACCCAGCCCCCTTAATCGACGCGAGGTTACCCTTGCGTACTATTATTATTATTATTATTAAAACAGCGCAGGACAGTGCAGGACAGTGTAAAGCAGCGCAGGACAGTGGGGGACAGCGCAGGACAGCGCAGGACAGTACAGGACAGTGTAAATCAGCGCAGGACAGTGTAAAACAGCGCTGGACAGTGTAAAACAGCGCAGGACAGTGCAGGACAGCGCAGGACAGTGGGGGACAGCGCAGGACAGTGCAGGACAGTGCAGGACACTGTAAAACAGTGCAGGACAGTGCAGGACAGTGGGGGACAGCACAGGACAGTGTAAAACAGCGCAGGACAGTGCAGGACAGCGTAAGACAGTGCAGGACAGTGGGGGACAGCGCAGGACAGTGGGGGACAGCGCAGGGCAGCACAGGACAGTGGGTGACAGCGCAGGGCAGCGCAGGACAGTGGGGGACAGCGCAGGGCAGCGCAGGACAGTGGGGGACAGCGCAGGACAGTGCAGGACAGTGCAGGACAGTGTAAAACAGTGCAGGACAGTGTAAAACAGTGCAGGACAGTGGGGGACAGCGCAGGACAGTGTAAAACAGTGCAGGACAGTGCAGGACAGTGGGGGACAGCATGTCACGTTCAGTTGCGTGACTTGACCAAACGCAGTGCCTGCCTAACGGGACGGAGGGCACATAGAAAGGGGAGTGGTGGCTACGGCGGCTGCAATCACCGTAGGCAGGGCAGCCCCTCGCACTCAGCCTGCCATTGGCTGAGCCAACCACTGGCTGCAAGGCGGCACGCGCTGCTGCATTGCGCGTAGTACGTTACAGAGGCCAATCTATGTCAGCGGGTGGCTTCCCGAGCGCACCAACTACTACCCAGGGCGACACCTATGCTACGGCGGCCTTGCTGCTGGCACCGCACCGCGCACACCGGCACGGGGGCGCTGCCTTGCCTCCCGGCCCTCCTGGCAGGTAGATCATAGTCGGCAGTCGAGAAGCATCGGCAGCGCTTCTCGTCGCAGGCTATAAACACACCACAGCGAGGCGTACCGACAACCACACATGGCATGCCAAAGCCAAATCGGACTACAGACCAATCAATCACCGCAATCATCACGCATTATGGCGCCAAACCAGCAACCGCATAGATCAACGGCATAGATCAACGGCAGAACGCAGCGCATGCAGGGCAGCTGCACCCATGTTGTTCATGGTGCGCACCATGAACAACATGCGCACAATGACGCACGTCACGCGAATCGCACAGTCACGCGTTTGGTCACGACAGCTGTCACGTTCAGTTGCGTGACTTGACCAAACGCAGTGCCTGCCTAACGGACGGAGGGCACATATCCCCCTGCTTGACGACGGCACTCAAAGGAGTCAAGCACAAATACAGCGCCCGAAGTCCGGCGGCGACTCAAACTGCAACTGTAAAGACGCAACTTGATGCGAGCACGCCAACTCTCATGCTCAGCCACGACTGCTGTATTACGATGACACATGCGCACGCTAAGCGCACTCAGCGCACTGCTCGCATGCGCACGCACACCGGTACTGCACAAAACCGCACGACAGAATACATCACCGAAGACCGCGGGCGCAACGCCACGCACGCAAGCAGATGCACGCACCAGAGCAATACATAGGCATCTGCATGCGCACACAAGCCAGCGCGTCTCGCGCGCGCGCAAGCCAACAACCGCCAGGTCTCTCGCCTATCAGCCATGCCAGCTGAAACAGCACACGCACCGCTGCATGCATGCGGCACCGCAACAGCAGGCACCGCAACACGCACGGGCCAACACCTCATGCAACAACGCACGACGCGTCGCCAAGTCATGTTACCGTCTGGAAACGCCGCAACCCGGGGCTACCGACGCTGCGTGGCAAGTCATTTGCATGCTGACGCCTTGGGCTGTGAACCCCGCAGCAACAACAACCAGGCCGCGCGGGGCTAGCAAGCCCACGCCATCATCAAGTCGCCGACAGCAATATCTGCCCTACCGCGGCATGCCCGGAGCAGCGCTTAGCTACGCGAGTATGCCAGGCAGGCAAGGTGAAGAAGAGGGACAGGCTCACAAGTTCAATCGGGTGCATACCAACCCGACTTGGCAGCAATATACGCCCTACCGCGGCACGACTGGAGAAGCGCTCAGCTACGCCAGAATGCCAGGTCCGGCAGGCAAAATGAGAACTGGTCGCAAAATTCAATCAGGTGATCCCGACCTGACTCGGTGACTGCAACATCCCCATGGCCGCAAGGCTGGTTGGACACCGCTCTGCTGCTTGCTGCTTATAACAGGTTGATCTCTACCGCGGCTATCACTGAGGCAGCGCTTCGCTCCTCCAGCTGCCAGGTCCGGCAGGCGATAACGACTTGCTCGGCTGCATCCCCCAGCGTCTCAAGGCTGGTAGGTTGAGGCCAGCAGCTAGCTGCTCGCTGCTGGCTGAAAACTGCATGGCAACTGGCGTCCTGCCAGGAGGGGCTTCTCGACTAGAAAGGGGAGTGGCTACGGCGGCTGCAATCACCGTAGGCGGGGCAGCCCCTCGCACTCAGCCTGCCATTGGCTGAGCCAACCACTGGCTGCAAGGCGGCACGCGCTGCTGCATTGCGCGTAGTACGTTACAGAGGCCAATCTATGTCAGCGGGTGGCTTCCCGAGCGCACCAACTACTACCCAGGGCGACACCTATGCTACGGCGGCCTTGCTGCTGGCACCGCACCGCGCACGCCGGCACGGGGGCGCTGCCTTGCCTCCCGGCCCTCCTGGCAGGTAGATCATAGTCGGCAGTCGAGAAGCATCGGCAGCGCTTCTCGTCGCAGGCTATAAACACACCACAGCGAGGCGTACCGACAACCACACATGGCATGCCAAAGCCAAATCGGACTACAGACCAATCAATCACCGCAATCATCACGCATTATGGCGCCAAACCAGCAACCGCATAGATCAACGGCAGAACACAGCGCATGCAGGGCAGCTGCACCCATGTTGTTCATGGTGCGCACCATGAACAACATGCGCACAACGACGCACGTCACGCGAGTCGCACAGTCACGCGTTTGGTCACGACAAGCACAGGACAGTGTAAAACAGCGCAGGACAGCATAAGACAGCGCAGGACAGTGGGGGACAGCGCAGGACAGTGGGGGACAGCGCAGGACAGTGTAAAACAGCGCAGGACAGTGGGGGACAGTGCAGGACAGTGCAAAACAGCGCAGTGGGGGACAGCGCAGGACAGTGCAAAACAGCGCAGGACAGCATAAGACAGTGCAGGACAGTGGGGGACAGCGCAGGACAGTGGGGGACAGCGCAGGACAGTGTAAAACAGCGCAGGACAGTGTAAAACAGCGCAGGACAGTGGGGGACACCGCAGGACAGTGGGGGACAGCGCAGGACAGTGGGGGGCAGCGCAGGACAGTGTAAAACAGCGCAGGACAGTGCAGGACAGTGGGGGACAGCGCAGGACTGTGGGGGACAGCGCAGGACAGTGCAGGACAGTGTGCAGGCAGGTGTGGTTGGACAGCAGCTGCACGTCACCGGGCTGCAGGATCCAGCTCAGCGCCAGCTCGGGGCTGGCGGCGAGCTGGTTGAATAGGTCGATGGCTTCGTGGTGCGCGGGCGTGAGCTTGGGCACGCCCGCGTGGCGCTGGCTCGAGATGAAGTAGTTGGCGGAGAAGTTGACGGACAGGTAACCCTTGTGGAAGTTGAACACTGCGCGGAAGAGGGAAGGGAGCGGGGCAGGCAGCGCGGGGTAAGGCGTGCCGTATTACGGTGTGCACAAAGCAGTTGCGCTGGTGCGGCGGCGGCGGTCATATCATGCGGGCGGCCTCCTTTCCGGCCCCTCGCGTTAGGCTCGCGTTGGTTGGTCACCTAAAGTGTAACGCGACCTAAGGTGCCGTATGGCGCGGTAAGGTGCCGTAACGCGACCTAACGCGACCTCGCCGTTCTCATAGTGGTGGGCATGTGCCCCGGCTTAAAGCCGTATGTTTGGCATAGCCCACACATGGTCCGGCGCGTCCCGTGCCCGTACGGCAACTGCCGCTGTACCTGTGTCGACTATACTCCTGCTGACGTGAAGGTTCCTTCCAGCCCCCCCCCCGCCCACCATCCCGCGGTGAGAGATGACACCATCCTGGTTGCACGGCTGCCATCCTGGGCGTGACCTGGCGCAGACGTCTTCCAAGGCGAAACGGCGTTGGGCCCTCGTCCCCCCTAGCTACGGGGGCCCTGCGGGCCTA
>JAZKJV010001137.1:104215-151905 GCA_037367405.1 Ottelia alismoides
TGCGTGTGCGGCCTGGTATGCGCCATTCATGTGCCGTACAACCGGAATGACACGTGCGCACATGTTCCCTTCGCCACGACGCACGGCGTGGGGGCCTGTTACGGTGCTACATGCTCCCCGTGGGACTAGTGGGAGCGTCACCCAGTCCGAACCAGAGGTGGCAGGGCCTGTATGCGCCATGTACGTTCGCCCCACCCCCCCCAAACCCGTCCGTTGTGTACGCCCCCTTCTTCTCCGCAGCACACACCCACGCTGCTCGCGTACTGCCTGCGCCCTGCTGTGCGCACGACCTGGCAGGGTGCAGCTGCGGCTGGTTCAACGCGCCACCGCTCCGTGCTGCACCACCGCCCCACCGCGGTGTCACCACGCGACACTGCACAGCCCATGTGTTGAATTGCGCAATGCACACCCCGCGCCGCTGTGCAGTACGCACGCATGCCGTACGCATGTGTGCGTTGCAAAGGGGTGCTACGGCGGCAGCGGCGCATGGGACACGACGCTGCCCCATGTATGTATGGCGTCAGGCAGCCAGCAGCCCGGGACGCCTTTGCTGCTGACGTTTGGCTGCTGCGCGCACGTGTGTGCGTGTGTGCCTCGCTCGTGGTGTAGGACGAGGACCACAACACGCCGCTCCACCTGGCGGCGGGCTGCGCGGAGGCGGTGGTGGCGCTGCTGGAGGCGGGGGCGGAGCCGGACCCTCTTAACGATGTGTGTGTGTGGTGCGGGGGGGGGGGGTGCGGCCTGCGCGCTCGCTCCCCGACGCGCCCTGCAAGCCACCCGGGGCGCCGCGCCTGGGATGGCCACGCCGCCGTTGGACGTGCCATCTACATCATCGCACATGTGATGGCCGTGCAATTCTCATCGTGCATTCATCATCGTGCATTCATCATCGTGCAGGAATCATCGTGCAATCATCATCGTGCACGTGATCTCTCCTTGGCCCTTCACCCCACCCCGCGCCCCGTCCCCGCCGCGGCGGTGCCGTGCCGTGTGCTGTGTGGGCCCGTGCCGTGTGCTGTGTGGGCCCGTGCCGTGTGCTGTGTGGGCCCGTGCCGTGTGCTGTGTGGGCCCGTGCCGTGTGCTGTGTGGGCCCGTGCCGTGTGCTGTGTGGGCCCGTGCCGTGTGCTGTGTGGGCCCGTGCCGTGTGCTGTGTGGGCCCGTGCCGTGTGCTGTGTGGGCCCGTGCCGTGTGCTGTGTGGGCCCGTGCCGTAGGCTGTGTGCTGTGGTGGCCCGTGCGTCCGGTGTTGCACCGCGGGCCGGAAGGGGCGGGTGCGGGTGGTTGGGGCGCCGCGGGGGGCAGCAACGGTCATGTGGCGACAGCCAACCACCGTCAACGGTCAACCACATGCCGTACGCCCGTTTTCACGCCAGCACCTCGGGAGGTGGGCATCCCCACGCAGCGCGCAAGGCCCGGCCTCTCCGCGCGGCTGCTGCTGGAGAGGACCCGAGTGCGATGTGTGCCGTGTGGTGTGGTGCGTTGCTTATTACAGGCCGGGTACACGCCGCTGTACGAGGCTGTAACCGAGTGCGGCTGTGAGCCGGCGGTTGTGGCGGCGCTGCTGGCGGGCGGGGCGGACGCAAGTTTTGTCACGGAGGACGACGAGGTACGGCACTGTGTAAGCCCCAAACGCCCTGAGTTGAATCGGCACAGCGCCCGGGGTTGCCACTATCGTACACGGCGACGGCGGGGCCACCTCCGACGGCTGCGGCGGGTGCACCAAGGCTGGCGGGGGTGGAGGACAGTGGAGGGAAGGGGGGGGGCGTGGCGGATTCAGCACCCGACGCGCTGCACGCTGCGGTAGCCGTGGCGCTGTGCAGCGTCAAACCGCAGCAGGTTGCGAGTGCGCACCGCGCCGTGGCGCTGAGCTGCGCCCCTCCCGCACTCAGCGGCGGGCAGTGGCCGGCGGCCCCGGAGGTGTGATTAGCCACGCAGCAGCTGTCCAGCGCAAGCCGCACGGGGGTTACAGCCCGGCTGCCGACACACAGTCTCCACAGCGGCGCCGGGGCCCGCAGCGCCCGATGTACGGCAAGCCGGTGTGGCAGCATGGGCATGCCGTACAAGGCGGCACTCCGCATCGCACACCTGCCGCCCCGGCCCCGCCCGCCCTCAGCTTCCTTTTGCCGCTGCGTGTACTGTATGTACCATGTACGGCGTGCATGCGCTGTTTGCGTGTGGCTCGCAGGGCTACACAGTGCTGCACTGCGCTGCCCGGAAACAGAACACGGGTGGTGCTGCGAGCGCTGCTGGCCGCCGGTGCCGACCCAAGGGTCATCAGTCAGGTGCGCAGCTCGTGGCGCAGGATGGGAACGGGCGGAGCGTAAGCGACCCGTACACTCTGAATGCAGGACGGTTGAGCGCTGAACGGTTCGGGCCGCACGCGCCGTCCTTACGCCAGCGTACGTGGTGTGCTGCACACCGCTGCCCCCGACAACCCAATCGCCCCTCCCCCCACCTGCGCATCTGCTGCCGCCGCCGCTGCCGTTGGTGTGCTGTGTGTGTGTGTGTGCGTGCTTGTGGTGCTGCGCAGTTCGGCGATACGGCGCTGCACGCAGCTGCCGAGCGCTGTGACATGGCGGCGGTGGAGGCGCTGCTGGCGGCCGGGGCCGACCCCACCGTCCGTTGACATGGTGCGCAGCGCATGTACATGTACATGTACAGCGCAGGAGGGAACGGGCGCGGACCGGGTAGAGCTTACCAGACCGGGCCAAGCCTCGTGGACGGGTGGCAGCTAAACGGTTCGGCCCGCAAACCGCCAGCCACACCCTGCGTGGTAGCAAGTAGCGGGAGGGCACGAGGGGGCGGTCAGAAACCGTGCGGCAACAGTTCCCCGTACGGCAGTGCCGCGCC
Organism: Ottelia alismoides; assembly: GCA_037367405.1. Taxonomy (NCBI): domain Eukaryota; kingdom Viridiplantae; phylum Streptophyta; class Magnoliopsida; order Alismatales; family Hydrocharitaceae; genus Ottelia; species Ottelia alismoides. The sequence goes on from JAZKJV010001137.1 coordinate 107,064, forward strand.
GCGCCCACTGCTGCACGGCACGGCACGGCTGCGTACACGTGCTTGCGCTGCTCGCGCTGCTGAAGGCACAGCGGGGAGCGGTTGCGGGTTTTGCGGTTTCTGGATGTTCAGGGCGGGCGGTAACAAGCAAGTGACTCAGGGCGTACGGACCGCTCTGCCGTACATGACCGTGCTGGGAAGTGGGCGTGGCTCGACTGTCTGCTGCTGGCCCGCAACGTAGCAAATACTGTGCTGTGTTGTTGTTTTCGCGCGGTTCCGGCTGGCCGGCCGCACCGCCTGACGCGCTCCGCAGTTCGGCAAGACCCCCGCGGACGTCGCCAGCACTGAGGAGGTGAAAGAGCTGCTGCTGCAGGCGGCAGCAGCAGCCAGCGGCGGCAGCGGCGCCGGTCGCTGATGGCCAAGCGCGATCGATGGCCATGAACGCCTAGAACGCCACGCGGGCCTGCCGGCGTTGCGCGCAGGGCGCGGCGCTCTGCGAGTAGCAGCGGTGCGGCAGGGAATGGCGGCAGAGCCGAGCGGGCCAGAAGTCAGCTGGCGCTCCGCGCGCGGCGGTGTATGTGCGTGTGGCGTCAGGGGCAGGCAAGCGAGAGACGTGCGGCGGTGGCCCGGTCCGGCCGTGTGGGGTCATCCACACGTACGGCAAGTACTGAATGCCGCGTGCTGTGGTACGGCGTGTGCATGTACGGCGTGTGCAGGTACGGCAAGTACTGAATGCCGCGTGCTGTGGTACGGCGTGTGCATGTAGCACTTGCACGAAGCCCCGCATTTGGGGTTTGCTTGTGCAAGAATAGCGCACGTGCACCGTACGTACATGCAACGTTGGCCCTGGGCGGCACCTGTAGCTGCTGTATGATGCAGCTGTTGCGGCCGCCGGGTCACCCAGGCCGCGCACGTCCGCCAACCCCCAGCCAGCCGTTCCCCGTGTGCGTTTGTACTTGTCCTCGCATAGCGTTCGCTCAGTACTGCTTGTTGCTGTAGCTTTGTGCGCAGTCGTACTTGGTCATCCGGCGGACACTCGCGCTGCTAAGCGGCAGGTGTAGCTAGTTGCATGCGTGCGTGCATGGGTGCGTGCGTAGACGTGCGAGCACGTGTGTATATGGGTGCTTGCGCGCAACGGCAGCAAGGTGTTGGTGAGTGGGCTGGCCATGGCGCCGGGTGCATGCGACGGCCAAGGCGTCGACGGGCCGCGATGGACAGCGGTGGGCGCCCAGCGGGGGTGCAAACGCTGCTGGCTGCGCCTCTAGTCGCAGCACATGAGGAGTTTGCTGTTGTGTACATGTGTGTGTGTGATGAGCGGGGGCCGGCTTGGCATGCAGGCTGCGTGCCCGTGGTGGAGGCGGCGGACGTGAGCGACGGCACTTGGTAGTAGTGGTATGAATGCCGGCTCGCAGGTTCTACTACCGTACGGCGCCTACATTTAGAAGGAGAAGACACGCTGTATGTTCTGAATACTGCGCCTGTATGTTTTCGAGCTTAGTTGTTTACGAGGCGCCGAAAAGGGCATTTTTCGAATGTTTTCGAGCCTAATGTTTGCGAAGATCGTTCGGCCCATTGCCAGACAGGAAATGCTAATGTTTACGAGGGCTGACGGTAGCCCTGCGCTAAAACTTTCGATGTTTACGAACGGCCACCGCATGTAGTTAGGGTCAGAAGTGGGGCCGTGCCCCTCATATCAGCTGTATAAGCCCGGTTGCGTTTCGCCTCTGCTTCGAGGCGGGCAAGGCCTGCAGCCCATCAGGGGTCGGGGCCAGTCCCACCAGGGGCCGGGACATACAGCAGCGTCACCCGCAGGATCAGCCTCTCGTCCACCCGCAGGGATCAGCCTCCCATGTTGTGGGGCGCGCGCTTCAGCCGTCTTCAGCGGGAAAATCCTCAAGTGTATGAAGCTTGAAGGGGTTTTACCTCCGAACTATCTCGATGTTTACAAGGTTTGAAGCGGGCTACTGCACCTACATCGCAGTTTTTTGCGTGGAAAAAAATGAGGCCTCGAAAATGATTGGGCGCAGGACGGTAATCCTGATAAGTTGTGTTTTGACCAGCGGGGTCGCTGCAGCCTCTAACTCAGCTGATGCAGTTGTCTTTTGTTCAGCCTCCGTGCGTGTGCGCTGTATGTGCTGCCTGGTACGCTGACATCGTGAGCGTTCGTGCACATGCATTTCTGTGCGTGTATGTATGCGCGCATGTGCGGGGAGCGCGTACGGTACATGTGTTTGATCGTGCATATCCGTGCGGTGGGTGCGCGTCATGCTGCTGCGGCGGCGGCGGCGTCCGGGGGCTGTCACGAACCGCCGCGCATTGCTGCCGCAGCAGCCCGGGCCGGCCTGCCGGGTGCGTGAGGGGCGGCGCCGCGCGTGGTTTCGACAGACAGACAGGAACGGGCAGGCTTCAGGGCGCGGGCTGTTGAGGCCAAAGGCGTGGAGCCTCAGAAGGCTTCGCCTTCTGTGGAGCCCCGTTGGCGAGGCTAGAAAGCCCTTGCGCGGGGCGCTGGAGGCTCCGCCACCGGCTACACCGGCGCGGGCGTGTACCAAGTCATGATGCTATCGACCCGTAGCAAGGCAGGCGTTGATGGTGGCCGCTTGGTGTGTCTTCGTTCCTTAGGCGGGTGCTGGAAGATGCGTCGCTGTCGTGTACGAACGCGTGATCGTGCGATTTGCTGGACGGCAGTAGCGCCGCACGTCCGTCCCTATCTTTGGCTGGTCGTACTTGGCTGTAGTAGGGGCGGTCCCTGGAGCCTTTGTCGTAGCTTTGGCATGCCGCCGTCGGCTGCCGCCGTCCATCTGCGTTTCCGTTCCGCCGCGACAGTGCATACATAGACGTCTGCCAGGCCCTTGTGCCGCGCCTTTCGTCTTGCCGGCTACGGCAAAACCCTGCAACAGCACCGCCGCAAGCAGCGCGGGGTGCACTTAGGTCTCCTGCCGCTGGTGCGTACGAAGGCACCTGGCCTGCTTCAGGGCCCTCTCTGTAACACTTGACGCGCAACGCAGTTGCGCATCAGCCCAGTGGTTGGCTCAGCCGCAGCAGGGACGCTGAGTGCGAGGGCTGCCCCGACAACGCAGCGTCGTAGCCACCACACCCCACAGACGAAAGGCGCGGCACAAGGGCCTGGCAGACGCCTATGAATGCACTGTCGCGGCGGAACGGAAACGCAGATGGACGGTGCAGCCGACGGCGGCATGCCAAAGCTACGACGAAGGCTCCAGGGACCGACCCTACTACAGCCAAGTACGACCAGCCAAAGATAGGACGGACGTGCGGCGCTACTGCCGTCACGCAAATCGCACGATCACGCGTTCGTACACGACAGCTTGTCACGTTCAGGCGCGTGAAATGACCAAAAACAGTGCATGCGCAACGAGCTGAGGGCTCATTCCCCCCCAGGCTTGACGGCGGCGCTTGATGACGCCGGAGAGCTCCCCAAAGGCCCGAAGCTCCGTTGCCGCGCGATCCTTGTTCCGCCAGCCGCCGTGTAGTTGATGTGCCAATGGTGTTGACGATGGATAGCAAAGTCCAGAAGCTCCAGCAGGTGACGACGATGGTTGAAGAAATCATGCGCCAGCCGAAACAGCAAAACATATGTTGTACAGCCGGCCATCTGGGTCGGCACCCACCCATGCCTTACAGCAGCAGGGTGGTAGGCTTGAAGGTGGGCTTGAGCATGCGGTTGGCAATCGCCGTGCTCGCGAAGACGATGACCCAGACGGCACGGAAGGCATGCTGCCCAACCGGCGGACCTACAAGCACGTGCAGGCGCTTCTCCCTGCGCAGCTGGCCGAGCCAGCTCATCAGCGGCAGCGATGGGTGTGTGAGCCAGTATCCGCTCACGTTGGCGCAGACAACAGTGTGCGCGTGAGCGCAATGAGCCCTCAGCTCGTTGCGCATGCACTGTGTTTGGTCAAGTCACGCGCCTGAACGTGCCGTCGGCGCCGTTCAGCGCGGCGGCACGCGCAGCAGGCAGGCAAGCAGGACGAGGGCGCCCCCATGCGCAGCGAAGCGAAGCGCAGTGCAGCTTGGCGGTCGCCGTGGCGGCTGGCTGCATAGCACAGCGGGCAGCAGTAGGTTCGTGTGCGCTGCCGCACGTGAGCGTGTAACCGGACTTGTGTAACGTGTTGGGGTGTTCCGTGCGCTGCTTAGCAGCCTTGGCTCACAGCTTGGGTTTCAGGTACGGGGTGTGTCTTTGCTCGGGTCTGGGTGTATCAGGACGGCCTTCATGCCAACGCCAACCAGCACCGCGCCGCCGCCGCCGCCGTCGCAAAGCCGCGGATGCACCAACCCTCGCCCTGCCCAGCGCGCCAACCTAAGGGCGCATCCCGACGTTCGACACGCACGGCCCAACGCGGTCGGCGCACAGTCCCCTTCCCCCGCCTGCGCCTGCGCCTGCGCCTGCGCCCGCGCCCGCCCCTCCGTCTGCGCCCTGGCCGTGCCGCTACCAGCAGCGGCTGGTAGCGGCGGCTCCCCACCGGCCTGGCCGCCTCTCTGCCGATGCGCCCACATGCTGTGACGGCGCCAGGGGGGCCTCGCGATCCATACCAACCGTCGTCGCGGCATCGGCATCGGCCAGCCCGGGCGGCACACCTAAGCACACCCGTCGGTGGCGTGGGCATCAGAGCATGCTTCCGCGCACAACCGTACCAGCTAGTCGCAATCAAGTGGAAGCTCGCTCACCCTTCTTGCCGGAGGCCGCTCAGATGTATAGGGCCCTGGGCTGTGCGCAGTGGGTGGCAGCCTGGCGGTACGGCCTCGCAGGGGCAGCAATGGACCCCTAGGCGGCGTAGCGCCTGAGCTGTGGCGTGCCTTGGGGACCGAGCATGCCACTCGGGGCGCCGCTCAGCGCTGGCTGAGTTGTTCCAGGTCGGACAGCTGGCGTACGTTGTAGGGCGCTGTGCGCCTCGCGGCCTCGCATCTGGAAGGCGCGGCTGTGCAGGCGTGGCGTGCGTACGGCCCCCTCATGTGCTGCACATGGCCCTGACGTGCAATTGTGGCAATTGCATCGATGATTGATGGCAGGGAGGCTGCTGGCAGGTGTGCATGTATGTCGATGTTGCCACGTTGTTGGCAGCCCTTGGCGGGGGGGGGCCACCCGTCGGTGGCGTCAGGTGGCGTGGGCATCAGAGCATCTGGCGCTTTTCATCTTCTAAACCATGCTGCAAAATGATTTTAGCATCCTCCCATTGATCATCTCTGGAGTTGATCCGCTCAGATGCCTCTGTGCATAACAGTCGTGAGGAAGGAACGTGTGCACCTTGTGCTTACGCGTAGGCCTATGCATTGACGTGGATCGTAGCCGAAGGCTGTTGCTGTGATATGCGGTGCGCAAGCGGTAAGCTTGTTCGAAGTGCGGAAGCTAGAGATGCGTGGGGGTAGTAGATACAGGCTGTAGCCGGTCCGCACACTTTGTGCTGGGTGGCGCATGCGCAAAGGTGCACACACTGTAAGGGTGGATGCGTAAGCACGCACAAGTGCACGCTGATGCACACACGTCCTTTGTCCCTTCGGTACCGGACAGTGCGCTGGCAGAAACCGAAACCGACCGATGGCTAAGTTCCTTAGGGTGTGTCGTAACCCAAGCGACGGGAGTGCCGCAACCCTCGCGCATCCAGCCTCACTGCAACTGGACTCCACAGTGGACTCTGTGCTCTTGCACGGAGTAAGCGTCGTGTCACGAGACAGGATTGTCCTCGCTGATTACAAAGGACTAGTCTTAGTGCGTCGCGTGTGTTGGTGTTGCTCGAAGGCTCATTCCCCGCCGCCGAGCTGTCCCGGGTTGTCCTGAGCTGTGCTGCGCCGCCGCAAGCTGTCCCAACCTGTCCCGAGCTGTCCTAAGCTGTACTGCGCCACCGCACGCTGCCCTGACTGAGCCCTGATTAACGCACGTTCGCACAGTTTCGGTCAGGAGCTGCACATTTAATGAGCAGCTGCTTACCATAAACACCGAAGGTTTGTTCGCAACACGTACGGATACCTAAGCGACACGGAGAAGTCGGACAGCAGGCCGGCTTCCCATCCGCATCAGTCCGCGTCACGCATCAACCGCACGTGTCGCTACACAGCATTTTCGAAGCTGCATCGACGGCCTCACGCAGAACGCGCGGACACTAGTCTGAACAACATCGACGGTTTTGCAGCCGAGCGTGCAAAGACGTGACCCATACAAACACGGTTTTGCAGCTGTCTCTTTCCGGGTGGGCGGGTTCTTTTGCACGGGATCCAAAAGTTTGGGAAGATCATACAAACACGGTACACCGCTTAGCACGCCACAGCGTTTAACGGCTATACCAGCGCAGCAAGGGCGCGGCCGTCGCGGTGCGGTACGGCAACGAATCCCCCCCAGCGCAGCGCAGCGCGGCCCCGTGCGAGTGGCGCGCGCGTTGCCGCGCCCGAGCCCTGGCACCAACCTGGTGCCTGCACCATCGCCGTCGCCGCCACCATCGTCCACAAGGCTGGAACGCATCCCTGCCAACAGCTGCGCCGCCCCGGCGAGCTTCCAACGCCCCGCCATCCGGAAATGGAAGCCCTGCCGGCATCCTTGCAGCGGCGCTTGGAAGGCCGATGGCCGTCGTTGTGCTCGTCCGTCCGAGCCACCTGCAAGGTGGAAGGGCGGAAAGAGAGGGCATGCAAGCTAGCGGGTGCGTGTGCCAACGTCACGTCGGGTGGAGGGTGGTTGGTGTGGCAGTGAGTGCCGTCTCGGGTCTGCTGCACAGTGCCATCCGTGCTTAGTGCCGCTGGCTCGGTGTGCCGCCACCGCAACGTAGGTCATGCCTCCGAGCTGCCTCCGAGCGCCGTTGGTCCGTATCGGCTCAGGTGTCTGCCGCGTGCACCGTCACGCTTGGCCTTTTCCTGTGCGTCAGCGGGACGTTCTGCCTGTCGTGCGGATTTGCGTTACGCGTGCGTTTCGCGTGACGTACGGCAATTCGTTGAGCAGTAGCGCGGTCTTTCGTCCAATAAGCCTTGACCACCTTCGTTGAGAGCCGGCAGCCCTAGGAGTCCGCATGCGTTGCACGCCGACGTCGTCTGTAGAAGGGGATCTGACCGAAGGCGGGCTCAGGTGGTCATGTGTTGCGTATGCGTTGGTGTTGGCGCCATTTCCTGTAGTCGTACGTTTGGTTTCGGTTCTGGTTCTGATTCTGATCTGGGCCGTTCCTTTGATGATAGGCCGCGCATCGGTTATGCTGTTCGATGATCAGTGAGCCGTTTGCTGCCAGCTGTTGCGCGCGCTGAGTTCCAATAAAGCCTCTGAGTTGACACTTTAGCAGCGCCTTGCGACTCTCTCCACAGATACCGCTACTATTTGCGCGCGCTAGCAGCCAGCTTGCCAAGCGGGTGAGTCTGCTGCATTTGCTGCTTTAGGCCGACGCCTGCCGCCAAGGTGCGTCCAGCCTCGCTTAGGGTTCACGCAGGACGCCCCTGCCTCTGACTGCCCTGTTGTAACATCATTCGCCAGGAGCTGAGCGCCACGCGGCCCACACTAGCGGTCGTGGTGCGTTCGCAGGTCTCTTGTGCGCGGGTTCGCTGCCCCACCCAGCTATTGACGCGCGCTTGGTTGTGCGCTTTGTTTCCCTGACAGCTATTCACTCCCAGTCGCAAGGCAAACTCACACACGGCGCAACGCTACAGCAACCAAGCTAGCGCAGGGCAGACCCCAACTGCATACGCAATCATCCGCAACAGCCGCCCAGCCAGGCGCTGACTCCCTGCCCCTGCAGCCGCGCCCAGGAGTTGTGTTAGCAGGCACTGTGCTGCGCGAACGCAAGGTCAGGTACGACCTGCCAAGGCACGACCTCTACCGCGGCGATGGCGGGCATGACGAGGTCTGGCGCTGGCAACGCGCTGTTGAAAGGTGGGCTGCGCAGCACGGTATGACCACCAACACGGAACCCGAGCTGGTGTACCACATCAAGCATCTGGCTGACCCCGCGGGGCCTGCATGGCATGTCCTAGAGGGCGAGCTGATACCGTGCGTGCTTAGCGCAGCGCGCACTAACCCCAATCTGAACCCCATGGTCTTATTCTGGGAGCGCCTATACGACACATACGGCAGGCTGTCGCGGCATGACGTGGACGCATTCCGCAGCATCAGGCAGGGTCCGGACATGACCATCGTAGAATACTACGATGTGTGGAATGCGCGCTACAGCAAGGCTGCTTACAAGCGTGAGGTTCCCCCGCATACCGCCTTTGAGCTGTTCGTGAGCAACCTAAACGGGCCCGCGCTGAAGCAGCAGGTGCTTGCAGAGGTCAACCGCACTGCCTCAAGCGGTGACAAGCTTGCGGCGCTCGAGCGGTTCATCTCGTCTGAGCGGGCCAACCAGCACATGTATCGCCCTGCCGCCGCAACCACATCCGCTGCGCCGCCTGCGGCGCGAACACGCGCTGCTTGCACCCCCACTGCGCTGGCGCCAGCCGACTTGGACGCGCCCTGCCCATACCACCCACGAGGTGCGCACACGCTCAGGGAGTGTAGGCAATTTGGGCCAGGGGCTGAGCAGCGTGTCGCCGCTGCCTGCATGCCATGGGACGCTCATGCAGGTTCCCCACCCCAGAACTGGCCGCCCACTGAGCAACAGAGCACCGCGCCGTGGCGCAACCAGCACTTGCGACGGTGTGAGGCGTGCTACAGCATGCTCGGCAAGGAAAGGTTCCACCACCCACGGTTGTGCTGGATCCAACACCCCGAGCAGGTCGCAGGGGAACGTGCACGCGCAGCCTACTTCCGCTTGAATGCTGACTGGTCCCAGCGCCAGATTGCCGCTAGCATGCACCCCGTCGCTGCTCCTGGCCATTCAGCTGCTGCGCCCAGCGCGTCCGCCACGGCGCCGCCGCCGGTGCAGGTCAACGCCACGGTTGTGCACGAGCCTGCGCCTGGCATCTTCATGCTGCACAGCACGATCAAGCACTCAAGTGCGCCAGCCTGGCCCGGCACGCCGCCGCCTGCTGAGCCGCCGAACCCTGAGCAGGTTAAACGTATCGACAGCAAGCTCTACGCCGCTGCGGGCTGGAGCGCAGCCACCACGATCACCGCGGTGAAGCAGTGTGCGCCAGCAGGCAGCACACCTGCGCCTGCGCCGCCAGCAACCGCTATGTGCCCACACAGCGCAGCCGCAAGCGTCTCCAAGGACGAGCGTCCCCCGCCTGACCCTGGCCGAGCTTCATCTAGGTTGGCGGGTGAGACAGAGGGCGGTACGGCTGCCGCGTGCATGCATCAGCAGCTGCTCCCGGCAATTCCGGAAGAGCCATCGCACTGGGATTCAGGTAGCGCCGGCATGGGGCCACCGGCCTGGGACACAACAGCATCGGCGCAGCTTGCTGATAGCCCTCCGCCAGAGCCGGCCATGCTCGCCACCGGCTTTGCACCTGGCAAACCGCTACCGGTGCCGTTCACACCAACGCCGCTGCCGCCTGATTCGCCACGCACTGGAGCCGTGCCAGCAAATCTGCCCATCGCACCCAGCCACGAGACGGATCGGCACCTCACGCTCATGCTGTCTGAGCGGCTGCTGCACAAGCTTGGTCGCATGCGCACTGTGTCCATCGTGCTTGATATGGGTGGTGACCCATCGGCGCCATCTGCGCCATCACTGCCTGCAGCGAGCGCCACCCTTACGCACATGTCTGCCGTCACTTCCGCCGGCGCTTGGCCGCATGACCCAGGCGGGGTTCCGCCGGTCACGGCGGGTACAATCATGACTGTATCGCACACAGCCGTTGCACCCCTCGCACGCGACCATGACGATGTGGTGTTAATGACTGCCGTGGTTGCGGACGCCCCTGAGCTGGACCCGTGCAACACAGGCCTCACGCAGGAGCCCGCCCCCGAGACGCCCGCTGCTGCAGCGCCTTCATCTGCACCTGCCGCGCCGATGCCTCGAGACCCATTGCCGGCTGATGCTGATGAGCTGCCGCCGTCGCGCTGCCGCAGCTTCTGGCGCGACACGTTCGGCATCACTGTCGCTGCCCTCCGCACTGCGCTGTCGCTGCTGATGCGCCTGCTACTCAATGCGCTGACGTTGCCGTCCAGCCCGTTGCTCTGGACGGCCACCAGGTTGGCAGCTTGCGGGCTCAACACCATCGCGCCCGCGCCAGCTGCCGCCACGCATCCCACTCGCAAGAAGGAGCCGCGCAAAAGAGGGCCAAAAGAGCCAGACCTACCCTTGGTACGTTTGCGTTCGCGCTTGTCATCGCTTCAACTCGTTGCGCTTTTGGTTGCCTTGCTGATCGCCTGCTGCATCAGCCCAATTGCACTCCGCGGTGCATTCCGTGCGCCTCACCCCGACGTCCGGCTGGGGGGGATGGCGACACACGTCACAGCCAATGCAACGCGTTTCACAGACGTAGCAGTGCCTGGGGGGGATGCCAACGCGCTGGCCGGTGTCCCTGCTGAGCCGGACGTCGTGGTGCATGCTGCAAAATCTGCTTATGTGCTCATCGCTACTGCCCAAGCTGCCGAGGCTGCACAGGCCCCACGTCCTCCTGACGTCTTGCACGATACCAGCGCAATCAACTACGTCAAACACGGGCTTTCGCACGACTCGCTCCCGTATGGGGGAGCAACGCCGTCTTCAGCACTACGCCGCCAGCACCGTTTGACACTCAGGCCGTTCGGTGATGGGTCGGGGCCGCCTGCGCTACCTTTGATGTCGGGCGTACGCCGCTGCTTTCGCGCTGCATGTTTTGTTCCACGCCTGAGTCGCCGTGCGCACACGTTAACGAGCAGCACTCGTTCCCATTTCTTCGCCGCATCGTATTTGCGTTCGCCCAGCCGGTGCTCCGCCCCTGCCCCGATGAAGCCGCTGATGCAAATGTTTGCGCCGCGTGACTGGCGGTCATTGATCATTCCGCTGCTGCTGCCAGACAGGGCATCTCCACGCCGTTTGACCCGTGCTGCCTGAGCCGGCTGCGCGTTGCGCGCACCACATTTGCTTGCTCATCCGTGTGGGTGTTTGCCTTTGCCAGCGCTTCCACTGCCGCTCGCATGATCAAAACCTATGCGGCGTAAGCTGGCGCCGTCTCATTCCCGCGTTTTCGGTTGTATTGGCCTTTGAGATACAGGCTGACCTCTTTTCTGCTGGGCTCGGCGGGCTGCACGCCTGCGGGTGCCATGGGGCGCCGCGCGGCAGCCGCGCTGTTTCCGCCGTCGTTAGCGCTGGCCACTGGCTGCGCGTTTCCGGAGCTTCGGGCGTCTTGATTAGCTTTCCTCAGACGCAAGCGTCATCGTCCAGCTGGGGGGGAATGCGCCCTCAGCTCCGTGCAGCCGACCGGTAATCGGTCAAGTCACGCAGCTGTGCATGACAGCTGTCGTGCGGATTTGCGTTACGCGTGCGTTTCGCGTGACGTACGGCAATTCGTTGAGCAGTAGCGCGGTCTTTCGTCCAATAAGCCTTGACCGCCTTCGTTGAGAGCCGGCAGCCCTAGGAGCCCGCATGCGTTGCACGCCGACGTCGTCTGTAGAAGGGGATGTGACCGAAGGCGGGCTAAGGTGGTCATGTGCTGCGTATGCGTTGGTGTTGGCGCCATTTCCTGTAGTCGTACGTTTGGTTTCGGTTCTGGTTCTGATTCTGATCTGGGCCGTTCCTTTGATGATAGGCCGCGCATCGGTTATGCTGTTCGATGATCAGTGAGCCGTTTGCTGCCAGCTGTTGCGCGCGCTGAGTTCCAATAAAGCCTCTGAGTTGACACTTTAGCAGCGCCTTGCGACTCTCTCCACAGATACCGCTACTATTTGCGCGCGCTAGCAGCCAGCTTGCCAAGCGGGTGAGTCTGCTGCATTTGCTGCTTTAGGCCGACGCCTGCCGCCAAGGTGCGTCCAGCCTCGCTTAGGGTTCACGCAGGACGCCCCTGCCTCTGACTGCCCTGTTGTAACATCATTCGCCAGGAGCTGAGCGCCACGCGGCCCACACTAGCGGTCGTGGTGCGTTCGCAGGTCTCTTGTGCGCGGGCTCGCTGCCCCACCCAGCTATTGACGCTTGGTTGTGCGCTTTGTTTCCCTGACAGCTATTCACTCCCCATGCGCCCTCAGCTCCGTGCAGCCGACCGGTAATCGGTCAAGTCACGCAGCTGTGCATGACATGCCTGTGCCGTCTCGGTGGTATCTTGTAACGCGTAAGCCGTCAGGGTTTGATCCTTTGCCATTCTGTCAGCGTGCAGCGCCGTCTGCACTATGCTAAGTGAGTGCTCAGCTGCAGCCATTGTGCACCGTCTGCGCGTGCACTGGTCTTTGCAGTTGCCGCACTGCGGGCTTCTTCGCAACATCGTCTCCCATCCTTCAGTCGCCAGGCGCCGGCAGGCGCCAAGGGAAAGACACTTAATAAAAAGAAGGGAAAGACACATACAGCATGCAGGCGGCAGGACGTGTGCTGACAGCAAACTCCCATGACGCATGCGTTGCAACCAACCGACAGCATATCAACCGGCAAACCCGTCTTAAGGCTGCAAGCTACGCGGCTGAGTGCAGACGGTGCTGCACGCACGCGACAGCTGACAGAATGGTTACTGCCACTCTGGGATTGAGCACTTCCTAAGTTCTCTGTTTTTGTTTGCAGGGCCGCAGTGGGCGGCCATTCGGAATGCCCCCCCGGCCAGAAATGTCCGGTGTACCGCGCCCGTAACGGGGGCCGGGAAAAGGTAGGGGCCGCCGGCAGGGACCTGCGTCTGGTTTTCCGGGTCCGGGCGCAATGCAGCCCAGAATTTCTGTGGCACGGGTTGAAGAACTCTGCACTGGCAGTGCCGGTCCCAGGGTGCCACTAGCCACCCCAGCTTTCAATCTAGCAAACGAGCGCTTTTGGGCACTGCTAGACCGGACCCTGTGATGCCCTGTGCGCCCTACCTGTGGCTGCCCTGCGCCCTGTTTTCCGGCTTTGCCCTGCGCTGTTTCTGTGGTGCGTACTGCGTGTTTTGCGTGACCGACCGGTGTGACGTACGGCAATTCTTCGAGTACACAGGTTGCAGTCCTCGGGACTTCCTTTCGCAAGGCGACATCGGTTCAGGAATCTTCACTCACGAGTAGTAGCGCGGTCTGGCTCTAGCAGCCAGCATACCAAAAGTGGGTAAGGCCCGCATTTGCTGCTTTCGGCCGACCGTCGGCCGACTTCAAGTCGGGCGCCAGTGGCGCCTGCCACTACTACGGTGCGTCCAGCCACTTGCCTCGGGTGCACGCAGGTCCGGCCCAGCCTCTGACTGCGGATATCTTCTTTGCTCGTCAGGAGCTGCGGACACATGCACGATTGTAACAAGCGGTCGTGGTGCGTCTGCAGGCAGGCCTCTCATTGTGCGTGGCCGGTTGATTGCCCCCGGCCCCCCCCCCCCAACAGCTTTTGAGTCGCGCTTTTCTCCCCCACTGTATTTCCCCATGCGCCCTCGGCTCCGTTCAGCCAGCCAGTCAGTTAATTGGTCGGTCGACCAATTAACTGACCAATTAATTAATTTCGTCCCCTGACTGAGTTGCGGCCTGCTTGTGTTGCGCGGCCAGTTCCGTCCCACGCCGTACTACGTAGTACGTGGCTGTTACACCTTGCACCCTTGTGGCTCTCTGGCCTTTTAGCTCTTTTGAGCCCGTGTCTCTTTGTTTCCTTTCCCCATGCGGGTTGGTCCCTTGTTGTGTTCGGTTGGCAGTCGCTGCCGGCGTCGCTGTGAATTGTCGCCTCGCACGCCTGCGCACGCCACGCCGCTTCATATGTCAGTGGCCTATGCCACGCTCTAGCATGGGCTCTCCGGTTTCCAGTTTTCGCTTGGCGCGGCTCTGTTTCCTCGACTCTTCTCCTTCGTGCCCGCTTTGGAGTTCGTGGGTCGCTTCGGTCGCGTGGTTTTGCGTGAGCGTACGAAGCGCGTGCCGTCGTACGGCTACGGCATTTTGCGGCTTGGGGTGTGTGGCAGCAGCAGGGGCTGCGCGCGCTGGCTGCACGCGCGCGTCTCGCTCACGCCGCGGAAAGGGGAGGGGGAGGCCTGGGCGGTAGAGGAGGGGGGCCAATGGCGGTGGAGGTGGGGTGGGCCAGAGTGGGCTGGATGGAGGGTAAAAGGTCAAGGAGGCAACTCCAAGACTGGGAAGATCGGTCCGAACCCTAGGCTCCACCGAGCTCCCATCAAAGCCCGTCTCCTCAGTGTGGACAGCTGGGAGCTCCCGCGGTCCGCGTTCTGACACGGATTGTTTGCACAACTGTATCTGCAAGCAGCACGGGACAGGGGTAGGGGGGCCTTGGGGCGGTAACACTAGTCCAACTTGCAAGTTGATACACAAGAAGATGCCGAATGCCACACACGGACGACGAAATGTATTGGAAAGGGTCAGCGCCAGGTTTGGCCTTTTCGCGCCGCACTGGCCGCCGCCGCAGTGGTTTCGAGTTTTAGGCGGTGTTCCTAAACTTGTACCACTTCGTAATGTGACTAAATTAGCAACATTACTCAAGGCAGGCAAAAGAGTGGAAGCAGAAAGCAGAAGCTTCTCCTTCTGCTTCTGAAATGCTCCTTCTGCTTCCAAAATGACATCACGGCGCGCTTGCCAGGCTGGGTTGTCAATGTCCCACAAGCTGAGACTCGTATAAAAGCTTTGCCTTGAGAGGCCGTCGACATGAGCACCCACGTCATTGCACCCACAAGTACCCAACTAGGTGCAGGCCCCACCCGGGCAGCGCGGAGAGCGCGACCTGCAGCGCGCCGACCATTGCGCACGCAATGCAGACCAGCGATGCGCGAAGCGTGTCTCCTCTTGGCACTCTTCGTGCTCAGAACCCCTTCTCCCCAGATGGAAACGCGGGGGCCCGAAACGTGAAGGTAGTCGTGGCTTGTCACCCCGGCTGCTTGGCGGCATCAAAGTGCGTGTTCTTGACCGCTTGCTCAACTCCACCATCCATGTTGCTCTCGGGCCCATATGGGCAGAGTAGGTCTAACCTATACAGTGGCTTATCGTGGCGGCAATTCTTCAGGACCTCCGCTTTAGCAGTCTCAAAATCAATGGGGCGCTCCCGGGCATGCTGGTTGAAGTGCGTGAAGCTGCCGAGTCACTTCGCCGTCGAAAAAGTCCGGCAAACGTTCCGTCGGGATAGGTCCCCAGAAGCGTGGCTGGTTAGAGGATCCATATGGCGAGTCGACCCACTGCACGTCGCTGATGTTGAACGACCCGTCGGCGGGGCTAGAAAGCGCTGGGGCGTTGCTAGGGCCGTCTTTCGAAGGGCCCAAGCGGCCCTGGAGAGCGGGATCGGTCGTAAGCTGGCCAACAAGGGCCAGCAAGGAGGGCAAGTAGTAGGCTTCCTGGTCTGTTTCGCTTGGAGCTGCAGTGCTCTTCTTGAACGTCCCTAGAAGCAGCACTGGCGCGAAGAACAAGAAACCTGCCGCAAGGAGCATTGCGGTGTGACCGCAGCGGCCCATGAATGACTTGACCAACTACGCAAATGGCACCATCGGAGGTTCGCGTTGCTGGGTTAGGCTGTGAGGAACCTAGGCGTAACAGCGGCATGGATCAGCGGCTTAGCGATGCTGTGTAAAGGCCGCTTTCCGTCCCGCCAGCCTTTCCTTTGTGGTGCGTTTACTAAGCGGCTTTACAAATCTGTCCAGGAGAACTCCATTACGAAGTGGTACAAGTTTAGGCAGACCGAGTTTTAGGGGCCTTGTTGTAGGTTTGGTGTACAGCGCACTATATACGGAGTGCCCGCAGTACAATGCGTCCTAACCTCCAAACTGCTTCCCTCGATAACTCAGAAACAGCAGCGTCACTTGCATTAAAAGAGATAATTCAAGGCCCTACAAACCCTTGATTTAGACGCCAGTGGTTAGCAGCAGTGTTTAAAGTTGTCCTTGCGGTTAGGTTTCGTACCTGCATAGTGAGGTACAGTACAGCCGGCGGTGGGTCAACTGGTGCCGCAAGGCGAAGCGGGACGGACGGCGTTAAAGGCATTCTTCGCCCGTCTGACCGCTGCAGTGCGCCACGATAGGGGCCGCGCTGACTCCACTCACTGCTGGAGGGCACGGTGCTTAGACTCCTGGCGGACGCCAAATAAACCGCAGCTCAGCTCTGTCTGGAACAAACCACCGAGCTGCCACAGGACCAGCGGGCATAGGGACGCGCTTCCACTTCAATGCTTCAGCAGCGCGCAAGGCGTCAGATAACATCATCCTTCGATGAGGGTGAGTCTGCTGCGCGGAAGCCTTGAGGCGGGGTGTGCAGGGGATCACTCGCGAAAGTGCATAAAGGGAAGGCTTGAGGGCCTGTTAGGATGGGGGCCAGGAGCGCTTCCGGCTATAGGCGGACCACAGATCATGGGTACGATTGCGCGCGCTTTGCCCGTTCTGCAGATGGGAGGCGGTGCGGTTGAAAAAGGAGTTTGGGTGCCAGCGTTGTTATGACAAACCCAGAACCCGAAACAGACCCGACAGGCGCCCAGGGGTTGCTGCGAGGCAGGCAAACTGCCGCCCGTGCTGCGAGGCTGACTTGGGGACCCGCGCTGTTCTCTGGCCTGAAGGGCAGGGGCAGGGGTCTCCACGCTGGGTCATGTACCGGCTGACACAGGCCTAGCTTTACCAGCTGCGAAACAGCCGCCCCCCCCCCCAGGCTCCCCCCCCCCTTCGCCTTGCCCAGCCGGTATAGTGGGCAGCCGGTAATGTCCGGCCCGAAGGCCGTCCCGGTCGGCCGCTGGGTGGCCCGAAGGGCCCCCGCCTGGAGCAAAGCAGTGAACTCACGATGCTGAACGGCCGGCCGGCCGGCCGGCGTCACTAAAGCTGCTGCATTGACTGCTAGCCTTCTTATACCTGTGACCTACTTTGCACGCGTGCATAGTCTGTTTTCTTGGAAGGAGCCCGTAACACTTTGACTGGAATGACCGGAATGACATTCCCACCCTTTGGCGAAAGTCTGCATACCATGCCAGCAGCGGATGGACACACTGCTTTCAAAGAAACGGCCCATAGGTGAGCATTTATGGAGATAGCATCTGATGAGGACGAAGACTACATACATTTCCCCGCCAAGGG
This sequence comes from Ottelia alismoides, assembly GCA_037367405.1. NCBI lineage: Eukaryota > Viridiplantae > Streptophyta > Magnoliopsida > Alismatales > Hydrocharitaceae > Ottelia > Ottelia alismoides. The sequence continues at coordinate 124,014 of JAZKJV010001137.1, forward strand.
CGCAGAGCGCGTACGGGGATGCGAACCTGCTCCCCTCCTCGCGTCGGCCCGGTCCCTGCCACTGGGCCAAGCGCCGGCGCTGGCCCCAGCGCCAGCGAGGGCCCCAGCGTTAACTTTCCACGTACACACATCTGCACAGCAGCGCGCCCAACGGCGCTCCCAGCACCAGCCGTACAGGCAGTAGCAGCAGCGCGCATGCACGGCGCAGGCTGTCGCCGCGGGTCGCCGCAGCCAAGGCGGCTGCGCATGCACACCCGCCTAAACCAGTGCCAAAAGCAGCGGCAACAAACCAGTCCAGGATCACCGTGTTCGGAGGCACGTGCAAAGGCCACACCGTCGGGTGTCAGCAGTGCGACACACAAAACGCGCTACTTCAGCTGCCTCGAGCTGCTTGCGGAGAGCGCCAACGCCGTCAACCTGGCAGCCTTGGGCAAGGCGGCGCTAAAGGCGTCACCTGGCAGCGACGAGCTGCTCAAGAAGATCGTTGGCGGTGGCGGCGACGGCTGTGCAACAGCCCTGCTCATGCTAGAGCTGCTCCGGCAGGACGTGCCGTACATGCACAAGACGCACTGCGCGGCGCATGTGCAGACTCTGGTGATGAGCGACACCGCCAAGGACTGCACCGAGTTCAAGGAGGTGCGTGGCAACTTGCATCAAGCCAGCCGCATGCTGTTGGGCGCTGCTCCTGGACTTGCTAACTGCTGATGCGTTCAATTGATGCACAGCAGACATTAGCAAGCAACTGACTGAATGCCAAGGCATCTTCGCTCGGCCAGGTTTCCGCGGTGACAGCACTCTGCTGCTTTGCGCGCTGTATGCAGGTGGACCAGTTGATCAGCACGCTGTTCTACTTGGTGAAGCGCAGCTCCAAGAAGCAGCGGCAGCTCGCGGACACATTCTGCGAGCTGAAGGCCAGAGTCCTGAAGCTCATCGGCGTAGCCGGCGCGCTGGCTGTCGCGCGGCGGCGCCATTGGGCGGCTGTGGATATCGTGTCGCTCATCCTCGCCTTCCTCAGGGGCACCAGCCAGCAGCAGGCGCATGCCAACGTGTACGACAGTCTCACCCTCTGGGAGATGCAGATGCAGGCAATCCTGCGCCTCCTAGCAGACATCTTGGAGCAGGCCAACAATATGAACCGCATGCTCTTGAGCCCGGACTTGGACGTCGCGTCCCAGGCTGAGGTGGTGGCGTACGAGCAGCACTTGCTGAGGAAATACCTGGGAGCGCACCCTGAGTACATGAACCGCTTGGCGGAGGACCAGCCGGAGAAGACCCATGAGCTGCGCATGATTAGGTACGCCGTGCTTCCCATCAGCAATTACCTTGTCTGGGCGACTGCTTTCGCCGAGATTGTTTGAGTGTTGACCCTGAGGCGTTCCGTGCTGCTTGCGAAATGATGCACGCATGATGCATGCTGCGCCCTTTCGCTACCATGTTGCATCTCACCCAGTTACCATAAGATACCGTTGTGCCTTCCGTTGCAGGTGGGGCCCGCGCATCCGAGCTGCTTAAGTCCAAGCCGTGGCAGGCCGCAGACAAAGAGGTCCCCTTGGGCGCTCACAAGCTCAGACTCCAGCAGGACCTGCACGCGGCGGACACAGTGTAGGGCAACGCAGCACAGCACACAGCAGCGGTGCAGGGCGCACACAGCGGTGGCCGAGGACAGCAGCCCCCAGGCGTGTACGGTGGGACGAAGATGACAGCAGCGGTGCAGGGCGCACGCGGCGGCGGCGGGCGCTGCTGCCAGTGGCGGAGCGCAGCAGCCCCCAGGCGTGTATGACACCACGCAGACCTTTCGCGATGATACAAAGTCTTTCGTGGGTGGCTCGGTGCCGCATACCGGCACACGACATGCGGTGGCACGTTAGGTTTATCATGTTGCAGAGAGAGTGGTTCCGGTCTTTACATCATTACTCATTGCATTCAACTGCACGTAAGTCGAACAGTGACCTGGCACCCTCTGCAAAAATCGCTTCAGCAGGGACAAACACGCTGAAAAGGGCCAAAGTTGGGCAGTTTAAGGCGTCTTTGATGTACTGTTTGGGTCGGGCTGGTACCCTTTCCACCTCTGGTGATTTTCAGGGCAGGGGCAGGTGGGGGGGGGGGCCTCGCCCATAAACTGCCCAACCGGTACATCAAGCAAAGCGCCTTAAAACTGCCTTTTTGGCCCTTTATAACAGACACATGTATTGTCCCTGTCCCAACCCCAGCGGCAGCTTCATCATGATGTGCCCGTGCGCTCACTCACGCACACCTAATGCGTGAGCGAGTCCGCTGGTGTCGCGTTTCGTACACACTTACGCAAAGCCTGTGTGCAGTGTGTGCACTTCCCTGTTTCCGAAAGCCGAACGGCAACTACACTCAAACCCTAGACGCCAGATGCGCCGCCTTACCACATTATCCATGTTGTCCTCGCTCTCACCTCGCACCGCTTTGCCCATGGCCTTGCTTGGTGGCTTCCTCCTCCCAGTCTGTTACCGACGAAACCGGGCTTGAGGCAATCACAGCAGCGGACGGCTCGGAGGACGCGCAGCTCTTCCGCCTCTTTGTCGGCTGGTGCCCAAAGTCCTACACTGAAGCGGACCTGCGGCCGCACTTTGAGCAGTAAGTGGTCCCTGAAGCTGGCGAGCGGCGCAGCGGCGGCTTCTGGCTTTGGGACGCAGTATTGCAGTTTCGCACTCCCAGCAGCAGCGACGCTGTGATTTTGAGCGGCCCCTTCCGCCTGGACCTGGCCCTCGTCACCCTTTTAGGTTTGGGAGGGTGCAGGACCTCGCGGTGCTGCGGGACAGGGTGACGGGGCACTCTCGGGGCTGTGCCTTCGTCAGCTATGCGGTGAAGGAGGAGGCAGAGGCGGCTATTCTTAACCTAGACAGGAAACTGCAGCTGCCTGGGAGCCTAGTGCCACTTGAGGTACGCGTGACGGCCGATCGGTTCGGAGGGGGCGAAGGGCTTCACGAACGTAAGCCGGGCCCACACTGCTCGGCCTGAAGCGCGCAGCCGCCGACAAGTGCTCCTTATACGAGCAATAGCTTGCTGCATGGAGTGCCGGCAACGTTCTGCCATGGGTTGGAGGCTCCGCTGCCGTGAAGCCGACCCGCATCCCGCGGACGCCGCCCTGACAAGCCGTGTGCATTACCGCAGGTGCGATTTGCCAAGTCCCACAACTACGTGCAGGCGGGGCCGGGCCCGCAGGACAACAGACAGCTCTTTTTCTCACATGTGCCGCTCTCTGTAACCGAGGAGCAGCTAAAGCAGGTGTTCGTCCGGTTTGGGCAGGTTGTCTCGGTAAGCACGGTGACAAGCTGAGGGCACCGCCGGCTGGCAGCCGCATGGGCTCCTCGCTTGTGCAGGTTTTGGGCCCGAACTGCATGCGGCTTCGCTCCGGCATGCCGCTCCGGCCGGCCGTTTGGGAACCGGTCTGTGTGTATGTGATGCGCCTGTGCAGCTTTCGCTCTTCCGGGAGCGCCGCTCGGGCCGCAGCAAGGGTTGCGGCTTCTGCGAGCTGGAATCTCGGGAGCACGCCACGCGTGCCATGGAGGCCCTCGACGAACAGCATGTGTTCCAGGTGCGGTGTTGGAGGGTTGGGAAGGTTACCGCGCGCCGTACCCGCCCCCCCGGTTTACTGGGCCCAGCGCACGCGCGATTCCTTGACGTGCGCATGCACCCGAGGACTGCTGGCGCCGCGCTGCTTCGGTGCGCAGGGCTCCGTGGCACCCATGTCGGTACGTTGGGCGGACCCGGAGCTGCAACTGAAGAAGAAGAAAGCGCTGGATGAGGCAAACGCGGACAACCGCATGGTGAGAGCTGACCGTGTGTGTGGCTTTGCACGTTGATGGTGTGCCTCAGGTGCACGCATGCATGGCATGGATGGCTACGCGTATGGCGTTGGCTACGCATAGTTCTCGAGCTCGTACTTCACAGGTCCGCCCGCATGCCGGCACACGTCCGCGGCGACAGCATGCTTGCTCAGTGCCTGAAGCATGAGCCGTGCGTACGGCCGAGCACATTATTTCGTCGGATGCCAGCGCGATGTGCGTGCTGTGTGCATCGGCCGTAGTCAAGCGTGCCGTACGCGGTGCAGGCTACGGTGGCGCAGCAGGCTGTCGGCTGATGCCTCGGCGCGATTCCATGTGTGCGCTCAGCCGTAAGGAGGGCCACTTGGTCACGGATCACAGCAGAGCTCTAAGCCCTCTACGGAAGCAGGTTCCCCGTGCAGCTGCGACTGTGCAAGGCCCACGCGCACGTGCTCACATGGGTTACCGCGCATGTGCCGTACAGCTGCCGGGCGAATCTGACCGCCCGCTTGCACCGTTTGCTGGTGGCTCGGCTCCGCTGTGCCGCACGCAGCTGTTCTTCGCGAAAGTACTTAGGTCGGCGACAGAGGAGGAGGTCCGCAGCTTGTTCTCGCGCTTTGGGAAGGTGTATGACGTCAACCTGTTCCGGGCTTTTCAAGGTGCTCCCACGACGAAGGTGAGCCGCGGCTAACGACGTGGACTGAACGCCGCGCATCTGCCGCTGAGATGCATGAGCATTGATGCGTGCTCGAGGCAGCAGCAAGCTCCGGAGTCCACGCATGGGGACGCCCGCAGCATCCGGTATCCCGTACAACCTCGTCCAGGCACAAGTGCACGGCGCACAGGCACTTGAGCCCAGGAACACTATGCAGCCCCGGGCCGTCTGGTCTGCCTTGCGAACCTGCGGTGCTGAGCGGACACCGCTGACGGCAGCGCATGGATGGCTTCATGGCACAGCGCAGCACAGCGCTGCCGAGCGTTCGTGCGCCAGGCATCCGTATCGTAGCTTGATGAACAAGCACTGCAGCTAGGCCAAAGTCAAGGGCAAGCAACGCCCTGGCAACGTGGACCTCTCCCACCCGTACTGCTTGCGCTTGTGGAAGTGTGCCATGGCGCAAGGATTTCAACAGCGTCCTCACACCCTCGTTGCACGTACTGGGGCTATGCCTTGTATGCAGGGCTGCGGCCTGGTGACGATGGGCACGCACGAGGACGCGGCTGCCGCCATAGAGGCTCTGGACAAACACCTTCGTGTGGCAGGGCATGGAGTCGCCCATGGTGAGCAGCAACGGCTGTTGTGGGCCGTCACACGTGGGCGGTTGCGAATGAGTCGCCATTAGGCCCAATTGAATGGCCGGGTCGGATGGTGTCCCGTGCCCCGCACCATGCGTCGCACATACGTGGGTTGGCCAAGCCACATGCATGCTGTTTGCACGTCCTTTGGGCGCCAGATTGTTGTTGCGTCTAGGATGCTTCGTGCCTCGTCCGTCCATGGCCAACAAACCGTCTTGCTCTCGAGGTTTTTTTTTAGGTCGCAGGGCTGCAGTCTCACCGGCCGTGGCCGTGCCTGGCACTGCACTGCTTGTACGCAGGGTGGTCAAGTGGATGGATGCTGCGTTGCAGCGCAGCGGCGCGAGCAGCACCTGGCCTCGATGCGGCAAGGGGGGATGCTAGCGGCGGGGCTAAGCGCAGGTTGGTGCTCGGGCCGAACGCTGAAGCCTGCAGGGGCGCATTGTGCGTTTGCGGCCGGCCCAGCCCACCCGGCATCGGTGGTGGCTGCATCAAGCGCATGCGCACCGCCCTCCTTGTAGCGACTGCTTCTCAGGACGCTTGCAAAGACAAACATGCATGGGGGGGGCCATGTTTGCTCTGTGGAGTCCCCTGGACTGCACCACATGGCACCACCTTACAGGCCCGCGGTGCATACTTGACAGTGCAAGCTTATTGAGCGACATGGCGCTTGGAGGCGATCATGTCGTGCATACTGCATCCGGCACTTGGCGAGAGGCCGGAGGGCTGAAGGGGAGCTGCTTCTGCGCACGGCAGCCGCGAATGTCGCAACCCTCTTACATGAACAACCCATGCAAGCGCAGCAGGGCACCCGTGCACACCTGTGCAGCAGTTGGCGCCCATGACCCACTTGACCACTCCGGCTCAGTCCTGGCCGCGCCGCTCCACGTGCTTGCAGCAGTCCCCAACGTCATGCCGCTCCACGTGCTTGCAGTCCCCAACGTCATGCCGCTCCTGGGAGGGCCAGCGGCGCGCGTCCAGATCGTTGGGCCCAACCTGATGCTAGGCCCCGACTTGGTTCACGAACCCAGCGAGCCGCCGCCGCCGGGCTGCGCGCCCGACGCCATCAAGCTCTTCGTGGGCAACATCCCGAAAGCCTGCACCGAGCAGGACCTGCTGCCCATCTTCGAGAGCATAGGAAAGGTGGGTGTGCCGTATTGTCGGGGCCCGAGGATGCAACGGTCGCGTTCCAACCACTCGGGTTTGCTGTTGGTATCCGGAGCAGGGTTTTAATGTGAGCTGCTTTGCCGGCGCCCCCCCCCCCCCCCCGCAGCCAAATGCCATCTGATCGTGTAGAATGCTGCATGTGCGTGGCCAAGCTGACCGCCGTGCGTCTAGACATTGTCTCCGATGCGACCAAGCACGCCCTGCTGGGCTGGCGATTGCGGGTGGTGGGGATGCGGATGGGATGCGGATGGCAGTGCAGCGCACGACCACCACACTGCGGCAATATGGACCTGTGGCACTTCGCTGCATGCAAGCGCGTCCCTCCCTGCATCGTGCAGCGCTGCCAGCGGGTGGTGGACCGTGCAGACTCGGATGTATGAAGTGAGTCTGGGCCTCACGCCCCACCCCGCCTGGATCGGTGCGCACCGCGACCGCAAGTCCGGTGTGACTGCCTATCGCTCCGACCGCGGCCACGTGCGCAGCCTGCCCAACGCGTCATGCCCCCGCCTGCCTGCCTGCCAGGTCGTCGAGCTGGTGATTGTGCACGACAAGGTGACGCACGAGTCGAAGGGCAGCGCATTCGTGTGGTACGCGACACGGGCGCACGCCGAGCGCGCGATCTTGCAGTACAACCTGCGCCACATCCTACAAGACCCCAGCGGGGACCAGGTGAGGCGTTTGATGGCACCGCTGCTTGCTCCGGCTGCTCCTAGTGCTGCTGCTGCTGCTGCGGCGGCGGCGGCATCCGTGCGGCTCGCTCGCTGCGTCTGCTCTGCTCTGCATGGCAAGGGGTGGCTGGGGATGCGCTCCTCGGCGCGCTACGCCAAGAACCCTTTCCCTGCACTCGTAGAGCCGCAGTTTGGTGCGTGGCCGGTCGTCACGGCTATCGTGACGCGCACCTCACCCCACCCCCTGCGCCCTGCCCCCGCCCTGCCCCTGCCCTGCCCCTCCCTTGATCTAGGACCGGCCGCTAGTGGTGCGCAAGGCCAAGGCGCGCACAAAGGCCGGGCCCGGCGGCGGCGGCGCCATGCAGCATCCGACCGTCAGCTTGCTCACGCAGGTGGGTTGGGCGCGAAAGGGCGCCGCGGCGCGCGCAGCCTAATTCTGTATGGAGCGACGTGCCGGTCGTAGTGGGCAGTGCTGACGGGTCGCAGCACTCGGCGCTGCGCATGTGGCAGAGCGGCTGCTGGCGCTACTCCGCGGCCCCCCCCCCCGCCCGGCGGCTGCCTGCGTGTTTTCATATGGTGGCTGTGGCCGGCCCGCAGGAGCCTACCAACCCACATGCCTATCAACCCACATGCGCCACATGCGCGGAGCCCTTTCTTGACGTCACGCACAGCACTGCGGCTGTCAACACGTTTTTTTTTTGGGGGGGGGGGATGCAAACCAAATGTAAGCTGGGTTGCTGTGTGATTGCACAGTGCAGCTGTTGAAGTACGCGGAAGGAAGACGCGGAGAAGTAGTGGGACTGGGGAGTTACAGGACAGCCATAGGACTGCCGAACTCAGCCGGAAAAAGGCCCGGCAGCCAGGGAACCGCGCAGCCTAAGAGCAGACGCCGAGAGGCGGCGCTGCGCTAGCCCAGACACCACCAGCAAGGGGATAAACCTACGACGGGCATATGTGGGGCTTATGCACGCCACCACTGCCGTGCAATGGGGTACTCTTACATTCCCCCCTCTCTGAAGCGAGGCCTCTCGAGCGGCCTACGCACGGCGCGCACGCGTCGCAGGTCGCCTGCTGGCTTGGTCGTCGTCAAAGGCCTTGATTAGGTCCTCAACGGGCTTAGACTCCTTCAGGCTGCTCGCGGTCTCCCATGGTGTTGTGCTCGTGTTCAAAGCCTTCCCACTTCACGAGGTACTCGCGGATGGGCCTGCGACTTTGGGCAGTTGTTTTCCTGTCACGGCTGGCGAGGATCGCTTCAACCGTCCAGTAAATGTTGCCTTCCAATATCATATATACACGTTTTTTTTTTGGGGGGGGGGGTGCACTAGAGTCCGGGTTCCGTTTTTGAACCGTGTCGCTGTTGCGCTGGGTTGCGCACTGCATTTCGCCTGCCATTTGCTTAGTGGTGCCGTGCGGCATGGGAGTTTCGGCCACCACCTCTCCTACATACCCAGCCCCCACTCTCACACACACCTCAGCCGCAGCTACTCAGCCGTCAGCGTTTCACTTCCCCGTATTTCCAACCTCCCCTACATGGGCCTTATGACGTCGTCCCGCCCGCCACTTCATCTCCCGCCCACGGCCACACACTTACACACTTAATAAAAAGAAGATACGCTGACACACTTACACACACTTAATAAGAAGAAGATACACACACTGAATAAAAAGATACACACACACACACACGCGACTCACTGGCACAGGTATGCGCGGCCCACGGCATGCATGACAGTATTCAGAACAGCGTATCTTCTTCTTCTTAGTGTGTGTGTGGGGGGGCGAGTGCGCGCGACATATGCGTCCGTCCGCCCTATGCGTCCGTGTCCATGCCTGCCCCAGGGGCACTTGAGCGCGACCCCCCTCGGCGCGCAGCACGCGCCGCAGCAGCTGAGCTACTACAAGCTGCCCGCCGGGCAGCACCAAGGCACCACCACCCTCATCACCCTGCCGACCATTGAGGGCCTGCAGCTGCACGACCCGCACCAGCAGCTGGCGCCGGCCGGCGCCCAGATCAGCACAGGCCATCACCACCACCATCACCATCACCAGGTGCGCGCGCCCGGGGCGCGGGGCGTGCAGTTATCACTGCAGCGCGGCAGCGCCACCGTGGCTGTGGCCTGCCTGCCTGGCTGCCTGGCTGCCTGCCTGCCTGCCTGCCTGAGGGGTCAGAGGTGGCAGGCCGGCGGCTGTTTTGGCGCCTTGGGCGACGCTCGCGCGCCTGCATGGTCTCCAGGTGTCCGATTGCATCCATGCACCGTTGCCCCAACGGCTACCCGAGTGCGGGGCACAACCGAGACTGCTTTTTGCCATGACTCGTCCAAGTTGAGGCCTGTGTTGTGTTGTGGGTGATCGCGTGCATCGGCCCTCGGCTGTCCCGGACCTCTGGCGCCCAACCCCCCACCCCCCCCCCTCATGGTTGTCCGCCGGCCGCCGGCCGCCTGTGCGTCGCAGGTTGCGCAACCCGTTAGCATTGTGAGCAACCTCGGATACCGAACCGCGCCCGCCACTGTGCAGCATATGGGCGGCCAGCAGATTGTCAGCATCCAAACCACGGCGCCGGCAGGCTACTACGACGCGTATACGACCAGCGGCGGTGAGCGGGACGGGGCGGGAGGGGGAGGGGAGAGGCACGGAATTGCTGGGGTTGTTGGCAGAAACGCGGTAGGTTAGTAAGCTTTGCACCCCAGGCCTGGGTTATCCCGCGTCTGACGCTGCCGCCCTGTGCCTTGGTTGCGCTTTGCGAGCGCGCGACGGGCAGAGAGCTGCCGTGCGGGTCGCCCCGCAGCCGTCGTCAACCGCAATAGTGCCGTACACGCGCGCGATACGCCTGTTGACCTGTAGCAGTGCGCATGCCTCCAAACCTTTCGCGTGAAGAACTTTTGAACAACGTAAGGAGGTCGCCCATCCAGAGCAATGTCCTTCCATGCTTACTGCAGTACAGTATGTTCAACAAGCTAATGCTGCGGTGCTGTACGCTCCAGGGCCCGGACCAGCTTGTCGGCACAACGGACCACTACACGCTAGCAACGACGCCCAGCGCTAGCAGCCAGTTGGACCAACTGCCGCAGCACATCGCGCTGTCGGTGTCGTTCACGTCGCAGCAGCTGGCCGCTGTAAATAACCACCTCTACTCGGTGCAGGTGGGCACGTCAGTACATGCTGCTGCAGCTGCTGCGGCGGCGGCGGTGGTGCAGCGGGGGCTGCTAGGGGACGAGGCGGTTATGTGCAGGCGGTTACGCGGTGGGTTTGTTGTTTCCTGTCCCCCGGGCTGCACCTTGCGCATTGCTGGCTGCGGTGCTTGTGCTTGCACGTGCCTCGAGGCGCACCGTTGCGCCCGTGTGCCGTTACGCACCCGCGGGTGATGTCATGGTCGCGCAGCGGCGGCGCAGCGCAACGCCTGACCCACTTTGGACCCTGCCATAACCGCCGCCGTTCCCGTTTGGGCGTGGCTCTTCCGCTTTACGCACATAAATGATCTTCCCAGTCTTACGCAACCCAATCTTACGCACATGTATGCATTTGATGCCATGACCAGAACCACCCGACCGGCATCCCCTCGTCTGCTTCTGCGCGCGCAGACGGTGAGCGGCGCCCAGCTGCACGTCTCACCGGGCGCTCCCGGCCTCTTCCCACTTGGTGGTGTCTGGCAGCAAACACCAGGTGTGGAAGGCGGGGAAGGAAGGGAGGGCGTGGCGGGCGGGCGGGCGGAGCCAGGCGGCTGCGCCGGGGTCTGGGGGCCGGCGGGAGATGTGGCTTGCGAGCGCACCGCTGTCGGACCCTGCGCTGGGGGACAGGGAGGGACGCCGCCGACAGGTTTCTATGCTTGTCGTAGAGGTGCGGTTGGACGGACCGCGGGCCGGCTGCAGCACTGTGCCAGGGCTGCATGGGGTAAAGCACCAGCGATGCGTGATGCAGTTAAATGGCAGGCGCTCAACGCAAGCAGCTTGGAGGGTCTTGCCTGGCGTAGGCAACGCGGGGCCGGGTAACGGGCCCCGCGCGTGACGTACAGGTGGCGTGGCAGACCGCAGCCTGCAAGTCCATCGACTGACCCCGGCTGACATCGCCGACAGGTGTGTGATTTGGGGTGCGGCTGACGCTGTGGAGCCTTTCTGTCCTCCTTCCTTGCTGCGCAGGTTGAGACGGCCAAAAACCTGATCTCGTCTATCCTCGGCCAGAGCATCTAGGCGGTGCGTAGCGCACGGTACGGTACGTCTACGCCGAACCGCCGTACCAGATTGGTGTGCGCGGCACGGCCTATGCAGGAGGGACAGGACAGGACAGGGAGGGCGTGTGGCGAAGGCAGGCGCCACGGCAGCCGCGGCGCCGCTGCCAGGCGCCGTGAACAGCCGGGCGATCATTGGACGTTGGGCGTGAGAAGGGCAGGCGCTTTTGGTGCCAACTCGCTTCTGCTGTACAGCTGCCGTCCAGGACGCCTTGCCGCCGCCACGCGCAGTGCAGCAGGCGCCGCTGCGCGCCGCTTGTTGAAAGCATAGGGCCATTTTGGTAATCACTCTTGAGGGTAAGGCATTTGAAGTTGCGGCGAGTCTGTGTTTGTCCGCTGGAGGAGGGGCAGGGTTGGCTGGTAGGATTTGCAACAAGTGGGCGGTGTGTGTGTGTGTGTGTGTGTCACGCACAGCGGTTGGCCGGAGCAAAGGCCACAGTGCCACCCCATGCTGCGCGCGTGTGCTCCTCGCCTCAACACACCACAATTCTTGCAACAAGGAGGAAGCAAGGCCGACAATATTGTATGACGCTGGCCACAGCACGGGCAAAATTGATCACAGCCCCGACATCCAAAGGTGCTTTAGGGTTTGTGTGGTGAAACCTCAGCATCACAGTTGGCACTAGCAAAAGGCCTTCGTTGCGCGAGCTTTTACAGTCCGGGTTGCGTGGGAAGTGATAGCGATCTGGTAGGTGTTTTTACAGGAACGGGCCGGCTGCACAATTCGAAGCCATGCTCGGCTTTTGAGTCTGCTGTACGGTGCAATTTGGGCGCGTAGTTACTCCGACGCGGTGGGGTTGCTGTGTGGTGTGCTCCGCAGCTGTTGCTCGAGACGTTTAGGCGGGGGCGATCTTTCGTCGTGGGCTGTTTTCGCGTTGCTGTTCTGCTCAACGGGGTATACCAAACCGGCACGTGCGTGTTCCGCGTCACGCCGATTCGGCTTGTGGCAGCTTATGTGGCCGCATGCGGTGGTGCCCGCCCTAGCTGATGCACGAAATGTACTTGAGCCGTGCGGGCGTAACGCATCCCTTCCCCGATGCATGTGCACATGCATGGTGCGCTAGGCTTCAAGCAAATGCGGTGGATGGGGGCGTCGCGCCCTCCCTGTGGCGGCGCTGTCGGCGCGTCACACGGGACACATCCCAGGCCGGAAACAGTTCCTGTGTTTTACCCCGCGTTTCCCTTGAAACGCACATGCGTGGTGCGACATGTCTCTAAGAGCTGCCGGCCGATGTGCAGCATGGTATGCACAGTTTGCCGTTGCGGACCACTGGAGAGTGGCAGCGCCCGTTCGCGCTCACTGCTTGCCACCACCCATGCGGGTCGAACACAGGGACTTGTGGCTCCGCCGTAGTTTCTGATGCCAGCCGAGCGATGCATGCATGCACTGCAATCGGCGCGTGTGGGCCTGTACGTGCGCCCGCGCCCGTGTTTGCTCAAGGGGCGTGTTTACGGTATGTACGCAAAACCCGCCCCCTGGGGAGGTTAACGTTACAAATGGCCTAATCGATTATCCGCGCGATTTCGGTTAGGTTGGGTGCCTGAACGGCTGTTACCTTGTTTCGCGGTGGCGTTTGCGATGAGGCGTTCGAGGCGGCGATAGTTCATTCTGGCAGGCCGGCAGCTGGTTGGGTGGCTGGTGCGCGCTATGGTTCGTACAATGCATCTGCGTTTTAGCCCTCATGCTGAAGCCTCAGTTTCATGTACTAATCCCCTTGTAGGCGAAGCGTTGTTTCGTGTGCTGATCCCCTGCAGGCCGATGCTTCCTGCCGACACAGATCAGTGAGGTGTTATTCCCGGTGTGCACTATTATGGTCTGTTTCCCTGAGCGCCCGGTTGTCCGTTTGGACAATGGTCGTGTCGGTCGGGTGCTGAACTCCCCTCCCTTCGAGGGGTGCGGCACGGTGCGCTGCTAGTACTGCCTTAACCTTTTTGCCGTGTCGCATCACCGCGGCATGGTTACGAACCCCAGATCATCCTGTGTGGGCCCTGTGGAGCCGGCGTGAAGCACATGGTTTTGGGCCATCCGGCTGTGTGCGTTTGGCCATCCCGTTTTCTTGAGCGCACGCGAGGCTACAAAGCCCGCCGGCCGCCGGCATGGTGCCACTCCTGCCTTTTTAATGTCTGCGCCGGGCCTCGACGTGTATGGTAGTGCTCGGGCGAGAAGGCGATAACTCATACAACTTGTGAGCCGCGCTGCGTTGCGCGCGGAAGACTGCCGGGTGCGGCGTACGGCGCCGTCATATGTGCTACCTTAGCTGGCGGCTCGACCGACTGACGGAGCTGGCAGTATGCCGCTGGCTGCAGGCCGTGTTGACTGGGTGGGTGCGATGGTGCTGCAGGGCGGCAGCAGAATTGTAATTGGCATGCATGGGCTCGGGCGCGCGCTGCGCAGCAAGGCCCGACCTTCTGCCACTGACAGCTGCTGCTACAAGCTTCCCGCGCGTGACCCGGCCGGCGGCGGGCCTGCGCGGCGCTGCTTCAGCTGCGGACGACGCACCCCGTGTGCCGCGCAAGAGGGTGCCAGTCGCCTTACCGCTGAAGTTGCATGTATTGGTAGCAACCTAATCCATGAAATGCCAGTGCTGCTCTCTGCGCGGGTGTGGGCGTGGGCGTGGCGGTCAGGCTTTCCGGGTGGTTCTTCGTCGGTTGTGGCTGTTGCAGGCTAGGCTTTGCAGCTGTCCCTTCCGGCGGGTGGGCGGGTTCTTCTGCATGGTTTCAAAAGAATGGGAAGGAAACAAAGTGCCATGAACTTCCAATCACACTTATACCCCCCGCTGTGTCCCCCCGGGCGGCGGCGGCGGCCAACCCAACCACCACCACCACTGCCACCGCAGTGAACGGCTGTGGCTGCATGATGATGCTCCAACTAATCATCATGCCTAAACGTTTTTCGGTTCAAGTTTTCTTCTTATACAGGCGCGCGCCTGCCTGCTTTTGTGCGCCCAGGGGGACGGCTGACCCGCACGGGCAGGGCTGGGGCTGGCTGGGGAGGGAGCGGCCTGAGAACACCAATGGTTCCAGTCAGCACATCATCATTCACGTATCAGGCTACATCCAGTACATGCAATTGCACGTAAAGCCAACAAGGTGGTTGGCAACCCCTGCAGCGGCTGGGTGGCACAACACGGTGATCGAAAACGCCTCCCTGTCTTGGCCATGCGTTGATGAGGGCGTTGCCCGCGCATCTTTCCTCGGGTCGGGAAGGGTTCTCGGGATTTACGTTTCCAAGGAGTCATCGGTTCAGGAATCTTCTCTTTCCTGTCGACAGCGGTTCAGCCTAATGCCGTACAAGCTACCCGGCTGACACAAGCATCATACACGTATGATTCAAGCAGTAGTACGCCCGCTGACGTAGGCGTCTGCCACGCCCAAGCGACTTTGCGAGGTGCTCTACAGCAGCTGCTGCGCGGCACCGACCACACGAGGGATGCGGCGGTGTACGGCAGCAGGCGCTTGTGTGCCTGAACCCGACCTATCCGGATCAGACACAGCCCGATCCAGCTGCGCGCGCTCATGAATGGACCGAATATGAAACGTGCACGTGCGCTAACGCCTCGGCAAAACAACTGGGCTTCAGGGCCGGGCGAGTGGGGTGCTGTGAAAAGGGTCGGTTACCTCATGCTTCAGGCGCGTCAAAAGCTGGGACCGCCTGTGGCCCACCGCGATCATGTGTTGCTGCGCTGGCGCGCATGTTGTCGTACAGAGGCTGTTACTGCTATAGTGCTGCTGCTACCTGGCGCTGGTTCTGCTGGGCCATGCACCCAGGTGCACTACAGGTGCACGTGCAAGGGGAATCGTCGCCACGGGTCGAGGGACGGCCAACCGTACTGGCGACGATTCCCTGCCGCACGGGTCGAGAGACGGCCAGTACGGTTGGCGCACGCGTCTTCCCTGTTACATTCCTGGCGCAGGCGGACCCGGTGCGGCGTGTCACGCCCTGCCGTACATCATTACTCATCCTCCTGGCTGCGCAGGCGGCCGCGGCGTTGGTGACCTTGACATTCAGCTGGCTGGCGCGCTCAACGATCGCCTTGCGGTTGGTCACCGACACGTTGTGGGCAATCTCAGCGCAGAAGCGCCTGCGCGCGTGTACGGCGGGCGCGTGGGAGGGGCGGGGCGCGGCGCGCAAGCACCGGTGCGGTTGCGGAGGGGCGGGGACACGTCGCGCGCAGTCAGTGCACCGCATGCGGGTATGTACACGCCGTTGGCAGCATGCGCCCGATCCAACGGTCGCTGATGCCTTGGGGGCCTCAGCCCCCAAGCTGTGCAGCGCCGTAGACATGCAAGCAGCACAACCGATGCCCATCGGGGCAATCGATGCGGGCCGCTGCGCCGCCTCGATGCACACCACCCACCGAAGCGCTGGCACCGTCGTGACACAGCGGAGCGGACTGCGTTGCGCCAACGGACGGACATGGCCCTGTGTGCGCCACGGGTGTTCGCCCCGCCGCCACGGTTTGCCGCAGCACTGAGCAGCACTGAGACTGCGGTGACGTGCGCGCACGCGTGCAGGGCGGAACAGGCTCCCGCGTTCTGCTGCCCCCCGCTTATGCTGCGCCGTGTGTTGGCATGTGCAACATGCTTGCATGGCACTAGACTGCAGTAGACTTGTTATTCCTGGTGGCTGCTGGATGCATCGCTCATATGCCGCCGGGCGCGGGCACATGCCTTGGCGTGCTCCCGTCCGGCAACGACCAGAGGCAAGCTCAGCCAGCCGCAGGAAACCCGTCTGCCTTTCGACACAAGAGCAGGCACCCGCGCGTTGTCTGCTCGTCGCACGCCTAACTGCGCGCACCGCCGCAGCTGCACATGCCGCTCGCAGCCCGTGCTGCTGCTCAGGACGCATCGGCTCCTCGCAAAGCTGCCCACTCCACCCTCCACCCTGTTCTCGGCTCATTGCTCCTCGCCTGTCACGTGCTGCCGCAGCCCACCTGTTGTGCATCATGAGCAGCTCCAGGTCCTTAACGTTGGAGACGACGTACTTCAGGAAGCCGTTGGGCAGTGTGTGCCGGGTCTTCTTGTTGGACCCGTAGCCGATGTTCGGCATCGGCAGGGTGCCCTTGTACCTGCCGTACATGCCACGCACCAGAGCAGCAGCTCCGGTCAGCATCGGCTACCGCATGGCATGGCTGCTTTCCCATATGCGGAATTTCTGCACGTAATACACATGCATACACATGAGGTGCTGGTGCATTCGCGCCGCGTGGCCGTCGGCGTCAGCAGCAGGCCGCACCGACCGCCCGGTGCGCGGCATGATACACAAAGCCTGCTACATGGCGGGGCTGCGCGGGGGCCGTACAAAAGCGCATGCGCGTCGCCGCTGGGATTTCCGGCTGCGCGCATCCAGCGTCGGTACAGGCGTTAGCTCCGCAACGAGGCACCAATAGACCCACTCCTTATATCCCGCATTGTACGTCCCAGGATCCTTGTACTTACTTGCGGCGCACCCTGTTATCAATACCCTTAGGCCGGCGCCATGAGACCTTGATGCTGTGCTTGCGGTCACTCTGGTGGCGGTCGAAGTGCTTCGTCCGCTTCTTCACCAGCTTAACCTTCTTCAGTGGTTGCACCATTTTTCCTGGCCCTGCAAGCCAGCAGTGGGCGCAGCCAGCTGAGCCAGAGAAGTGCTGGCACACACTACCCCTTAGCGCCCGACAGGGCAACAACTAGCCCAGAAGAGCATCCACTGTCCGCTGCCTGCTCCCAGATGCCCATGAGGCGCGCCGCTGCAAGCTTGTAACGCCAAAATGCTATCCGCTGCTGGCCGCTGCGTTGCGCCGTAGGGCGCCCGCCCGCTGCGAGGTCCAGAGCGTGCGTCATCGTGGCTGCCAGGCGGCTGCATGCGATATGCCTGCAGCAGGCGGTAGGCTGCACGCCTCCTGCGCCGGTCCAAGGCTGCACTGCAGTCTGGGGGAACCCAAGGCCAAGCTCCAGCCGGCAACGTAGACGCGTCGCAGCCCAGTGGGGTCCAGTTCCCAAGCCTCTGCCCGCTGATGGTCCAAAACACATGCTGACTGTGTTCTGCCGCACGTGGTTGGTCGCGCTGCCGCTGCCGCTGGCCCGGAACGGCAGCGCTGACGGTAAGTCACCGAAGATGCCGCAGCCGTCACGCCCATACGGTCCAGTGGGCCCCCTGCCAGGCCCGCATGCTCACCTTCCAAGCAAATCAAGAAGAGCCCGCACTCTCCGGGGCAGGGCAGGGAAAGAGGGTGAGGTACGAGGCCTAGCGCTGCTTTGAAGGGGCAGAAAGGCCGGACGGCCCCAAAAAACGGCGCGGCCCTCCCTTGACAGACCTGTCTGCGCCTTATGCATGTCGTACTACGCCGTGCTCGAAGTACGGCTCCCAACCGCCACTTATAGGCCGCACCGTGAGGCACTGAGGCATCGCGTCGGCACGCCGTGATGTGGTGGCCCGTGCGTGTGACAGGCAGCGCGCTTTGCCAAGCGACACATACGTACTAGGCCCAGCATCCACACACCTACACACGCACACATCTGTTACACGCGTTACTGGTGAGCCGTGGGCCGGCCGCAGCGCTGTGGGTATGGATCTCTCACCCGAACCGGCGCACGCGTATTAACTGCCTGGGTGCTACGAAGGCAAGATGTGTCAGTAGCGACGGCGCCCGTTGTTGCAGCGTCGTCAAAGTGAGCGTCACGTCGACCCGCCAGGGCACTGACTACAGGATGCGTGACATGCCAGGTAAGCGCGTGTACAACGCTCAAGTGACAAGCTGCTCATGTAACGGGCAGGCGCCGTCTCTGCATCTGGTCGATCGGTGTCACAAACCAACGCCGGTGCAAGCCTACGCATGCCTTCTCACGTACGCACGGCGGCGGCATGCATGCAAGCTACCCATGCATGGTAGGCTTGGACGCTGGGGAGCAGCTCGATCATGTTCTCCGCCGCTGCGTGACGTATGGCCGTCGCGATCGGCTCGTGTACGCGCTTTTGCCGTACTTGCATGGCACTTCAGCCGGACGCGCGGCACTACACACAGCACGCGGCGCCCCCGTGACCTCAAAACCTGGTCACGCAGAGTGGGCTCAACCCTACTCACGCAGCGCACGGGGCTGGCGCACACAAAGCCGCACCACCGCAGCGCACGTATGGTGGGTGGGTCACGCGGTGTGGCGCGGTGACGTGCGGATGGCGCTCTTCCACTCACACTCGTAGCAGAGGGTTGATAGGGTCTACTGCAAATTGCATGTTCGTGTACTGCGGCGAATGTCATGTTATGCGCTTGTCCGTATGGTGGACGCGTTGTTCATGATTTGTGCGATTGCGTGCGGTTGCGTGCCAGGTTGGTCGCCCGATGCGTCAGTGTCGACCGTGTGTCTCAAGTCCTTTGATGCCCTCTGCTCGCAGCAGCGGCGCCACTGATGGCGCTGCATGCGCACCACCATCATGCGGATGTCGAGTACTACAGCAAGCGGACCCGCCAGCTCACCCCCCTGGAGAAGAAACTGGAGGTGGGCGTCCTTGGCGCGGCGCTTGCATGTGATGTGGAGGCTGCAGCGACGTGCATGCGTGCATTCATGGGTACCTGCGTGCATACATGGGGGGGCTCAGAGCGCCCAGGGAGGGCCGCCTGCGGCCGCCATCAGTTGTTGTCAGCTGAGCTGAGCTGTGCAGCTTAGGGCCGCGGCCATCAACGGCCGCCTTGACGTGCACTCTGTGTGACTCGCGTGCGCACACCCTGTACGCGCTTGTGCGCAGCACAGCTACTGACGCCGCCGCTTGCTCTTTGCCGCTGCTTGCCGGTTCGTCCCGCTGCGCTTTGTTGTGTTGCTCGTTGGGGCAGGTTGCACGAGAGCGCTTCGAACGGGCCAGGGAGGAGGCAGGGCGGCCGGTGGCGCCGAAGCCGCCCATTGGCTGCCGCATCGTACGCTCCTCGGCCGCTGCGGAGCATGCGGCCGGGCAGCACGGGCAAGGGTACGGCACTGTCGCGCTTGGCGCTGCGCCGCGTCGCGGCAGCGGGCGGCGCGGCTGCCGCCGCCGCCGCAGCGGCTGGTATGCAGGTGAGCAGGCGGATTCGCGCGTGCGCTCGCGCGCGGCCGCTCGCGCGCCCCGCGCCGGACGGGGACCACTGGGCCCGTATCAGTGGGTCCGCCCATTGAACACGGGAATCCACTATGAAGATAGCAAATGCCACATGTATGTAAAACTCAGGCGCATCGGCGCCAGGGCGCGGCCGCCGTCCTCCCCGCCGCCATTGCCGCCCGCCATTACGCGGTGCAAATTGTCGCCGCCAGTGTGGCACCATCTGTTGGTTGATGTGTGCGTTGCATCGGCTTCCAACCCCTACCTCCAGCTGTCTGGGTCGCTTGGTTACCGCAACTGTCGCCTGTCGGCCACCGGTTGGTTGCAGTCGCACCAGGCGCAACCGCAACCGCCGCGGTCCGCGCCGCCGCCGCCGCCGGTGGTGAAATCCAAGCCCTACCACACCGACGCGCGCCAGCTGTTCAACCTCAGCCTGCTGCCGAACTCGGTCAACGACCTGCAGCGCGACAGCTGGCTGCACTACAGCCCCGCGAGCAGCCACGATGAGGCGCGCGGCGCGGGGCTGCGCGAGGGCATGATACGGTACGGAGCGCGGCGCGGGGCTGCGCGAGGGCATGATACGGTACGGAGCGCGGCGCGGCGCAGGCGAGGGCGTGGTGCGGCATGCAGTAGCAATAGCAGTAGCGCGCGGCACGCGGCGCGGCGGGGCCCTGGCCGCCGGGCTTGAGGGGCGGGCGGATGGAGGTGGTGATGCGATGCGATGGTGGGAGGCGTCCCGCGTGCAGCAATGCGTTATCACGAGGGCTCAGTCGGGCTCGGTCAACCGTCAACCTCCAGCCTCAACAGAGCAACAGCACACAGTACATGTGATGTGATGTGATGTGACGGGCGCCGCGCGCGCACAGCAATCAAATGGTCCCCCCCCTCGGTGGCACCGCGCCGCCCCTTGCCGCCCTTGCTGCCCTCCCTGCCTCTCGCCTGTAGCTATTTCCAGCCCAACACAGCGGTCGAGGCTCAGGAGCGGCGGCGCGCTGCGCTCGACCGCATGACAGCCCGCCTCACCGCGTCGATGGTGGGGGCACTACGTGTGGCCTTTGCTTGCTTTGACTTCCTGCTGCTGCTGCTGCATCCGGTGCTGTGTTTGTCCACGGTCGCCCTGCGTTTCTCCTAACTACCAGCGCTTTTCTTTGCATGAAAGGACGACGTGGCCAGACTACACGGCGCCGTCGCCACGTGCCGCCCACCCCCCCCCCGGCCCGTTGTAACCGTGTGATCATGTCTTACGGTGTGTGCTTTTGCCCTCCGGCGTAACCGTCGCCGCCCAGGTTGCCGTCGGACTGCTTGCCCATCATCCCTTCTTGACGCCCTGTGGTACTGCCGTACCACAGGGCGTCAATGATTTACTGCCTTCAGCCGTTACGCCTTACCTAACGTATCGAGCCGTTACCACTTGATGCAACAACACGTAAAGCCGCGGTCGACTGACACCCTCTCTGCACGCCCCATGAAACCTACCTTTTACAGGGCACGATGCAGCAGCAGCTGGAGGGCCTGGTGGCCCACTGGGGTGAGGACTACCTGGAGTCGCTGCTGGCGGTGGTCACCCTAGAGCAGCCGCAGCCCCCCGGCAGCGCGATGCCGGTACGGTAAAGGGGCGCTTTGGATTTGGACTCCCGTTGCTGGTCGGTTGCTGGTTGCCTTCAAGCATGTCTATGCGCTGTGCTGTGCCGGTGCTTGGCAGCAGCTGCGGGGGCTGCCGGACGCGTGCTGCCACAGCCTTTGTGTCTGTCTTTTCATGGGTGCGGGAGAGAAGGCCGATCTCAAGTGCCGATGGTTTCGGCCATTACGTCAGTCTTGATGCATTATGATGTATGAATGTATTATGCCATTTCCAGTGCATGCCATTGCACGTAAAGCCAACGGTGACTGGCACCCTTTGGGATGCGTTTTGGCAGCGTGCCAGACTGCAGCGGTTGCTCGCCACGTGTGCCACCGTGAAACTCGCCACGCATGCACTCGTTGCATCATGGGCTAAAAGTACATGTGGGCTCCGTTGCCTGGCCTGGCGCAGGCGCAGGCGCGCATGCCGTACGACGCCGCACGGGCGTCTCCCCGTTCAATGACCACGGTCGGTCAGCGGCGGAGGAGGCGGATTTCACGGCTCCAGCAGCGGCGCGGCAGGCGCCCGGCTGAGCGGTGCGGGCGTGCGGAGCAGCGGCCCTGGCGGGGCGGCCGCGCCGCGGCCGCGCGCCGGAGGTGCCTGCCTGCGGCAGTGATGGCTCGGCTGCGCTTCCCTTGCAGAGCGGATGCAGGTAGATAAGATTATCACTTGTACTGCTATCGCACTGTGCAGCTTCCCTCTCTCGCGGCACAGCCGTACGGCTGCCTGCACCTCACAACCGTACACCGTACCGTCAGCGCTCGCGACTGCTTTGTTCGTGTCTAGCGAGTGAGTGGAGTCCGTCACGTGTGTGTCGGCCGGCCGGCCGGGTGGGGTGCCTCCGATGTGGCGCCGCCTCTTCGCCTCACATGCCCCCTGCCCTCGAGGCCGCTGGAAACAGAGCGCTACGGGCAGAGCTGCTGCAGGACCAGAGCGAAGAGGGGCGCCTTTAGCGCGATTTTGGGCGTAAGGCGCTGAAGGCTGCTGCTGTAGCTGCTCGGGCGTGACGGTGAAAGCACGCTTCAGGCTTGGTGCTGCGTACCTGAGCTCGGGCACTGTGGGGGCTATGGCTCGCATGTCACGCAAGCCATCCCCCACGTCGCCCCTATTCAAAGCACATGGTAATCCTACGGCGTAGCAAGTCACGCACACCCTCGTCACACACGCTGTACTGTACTGTATTGTACTACGGCAGGTGCCCCTTGAGGTGCTTGTGGAGCTGCTGGCATCAGACTCGAGCCGCCAAGAGGCGCCGCCGCCGCAGCAGCAGCAGCAGCAGGACGACCGCAGCCAGAGCCCTTCGCCTCCCCCTGGAGGCATCCTGCGCATCTCGGCACCCGGCGCTGCAGGCTCTGACCCTGGAGCCGGCACAGCACAGCCGCGGCCGCACCCCGCGCGGGCCTCGAGCCGCGGCCCAGCGGCAGCCCGTTTGAGGATTGGGACAGGGCGCCGGACACGAGCGCGGAGCGCAGGCGGCGGCGTAGGACCAGCCAGGTGTGTGTGTGTGTCAGTATTCAGCTCAGCGTATCTTCTTTTTATTGAATGTGTGTGTGTGTCTCTGTGTCGCCTCCCACGGCCATTACCGCACCCTCCACTCGCACAGGTATGCGCGCTTCCCGGCATGCATTGCAGTATTCAGAACAGCGCTCTTCTTCTTCTAAGTGTGTCTCTGTGTCTCTGCATCTCTGTGTCTGTGTGTGTCTGTGTGTGTGAGCGTATCTGCTTATATGCGCGGTCCACGGCATGCATTCCAGTATTCAGCTCAGCGTATCTTCTTCTTATTAAGTGTGTGTGAGCGTATCTTCTTCTTCTTATTAAGTGTGTGCGTGTATGTGTGTGTATCTTCTTCTTCATTAATGTGTTCGTGTGCGTGTGCGTGTGTGTGTGTGTGTGTGTGTGTGTGTGTGTGCGTGCATGTGTGTACGGCAGGAGGAGGGAGGGGGTGAAACGGGGCAACACACGCGGATGTGTGCGAAGCGCGCGCAAGCGGGCGCGCCTATGCATGCATGCATGCGCGCGTTGCACGCAGACGGGATGGTTGGGTCGGTTGGGCTGTGGCTGCTTGTTACCCGCGTCTGTTTCACACCGACGGCGCGTTTTGGTGGCCTCTGTCTGTGTCTTGCCTGCCTGCCATCACAGGCTGCCAGCCGTGTTTAGCATGCTACTACTGACTGCATGCACCCGACTGGTAATAGCCTAGATCAGCGATTGCGATGAAGTGGCCGGGCCCTTTGCCCCCCTCTGGGCAGGTCACCTTTAGCGACGCAGGGGTCGCCCAGCAGCAGTTAGCCGGCGGCGGCAGAATGACGGTCATAGCAGGAGGACAGCGCCGCCGCGACTGTGCCGCCGTACGACGATGTACGGCCTTCGGAGTTGCAGGCCGAGCACCGGACGGCGGGCAGCGCCGACGCTGCTCCTTCCTGCTGCGGTAGCGCGGGGCGTGCCGTGCTCAACGACCCTGGAAGCGGGCGGCGCGGCCTATCAGCCGAGATGGTAGACGAGGTGTGGGGTGCAGATCCAGATCTGGATATTGCGTCCGTGTCCATGCGCGCCCCGACGGCGCCGGAAACGCCGGCGCCGCTGCAGCCCCTGTCGCAGCAGCAGCAGCAGCAGGAAGCGGACGAGGAGCAGCCGAAGCAGCTGGACCTGTACCAGTACCAGTGCGCGCGGCTGCAGCAGCTGCTGGCTGAAGGGCTCGGGCAGGGTCCTCGGGGCCGCTATGCCTGCTTCAACCAGTCCTTCATCAGCTTCAGCCTCGCATCTGTGCCGACGGGTCCCCAGCCTGCGGAAGCTGCAGGTACGGTACGAAACAGCCGGTGGGCGCCGTACGGGCAGCAGTACGGGCAGTATGTTCAGGGGTACGGGCTGTAGTACGCGCCTGACCGGCAGCTCGGGATGGGGGCATATGACACGGTGGCGGCAGCCAGGCAGGCCAGCAGTAGTACGGGATGAATGGATCATTAGTTGGTCGCCCGTACAACGGCAGTAGCGAGGCCACCCCCGCCGCCGCAACAGCCGTGATGGTGCGCATACACAGGCCTCCTCCTATGATTACATTTTTTGACTACATGAGAGGCCCACTTTGATCACATGAGAGGCCCACTATGATTACATGAGAGGCCCACTTTGGTAGCTACCCGCGCTGTGGGCGCTGTGGGCATTGCACCAGGGGGGCAGCATTACTCTGGCTCCAGGGGCGCAAGGCCCGCCTCAGCGATTCTTCTAGGGGCTACCGGTAGGCCAAGGGCTACAGAATCGGGGGTAGGCGTTCCAGGCGTGGCTTCGAAACGGTAGCAGTGAGCGCGGCCGCGTCGGCCTCGGGGCCGCGCCTGCAACCCCACCCCACCCCACCCAGGCTTGTAACTGGCTGAAGCGCGGACAGCGGCTTGCTGACTTGATACAGATGCTGTGCTGGCATTTACTGAGGTCGCCGGCAGTCTGTCTTTTACAGGCTTGGCGGGCGGGCGTTTTTGAGAGGTTTGGAAGGGTTTTCAGTAGCAAATCGTGTGCAGTCGCCGCCTGCGGCGCGGGCCCCCCTTGCGGGCCCTCCGCCACCCCCGCCACCCGCCACCCCCACCCCACCCGGCGGGCCCGCTTGCATCACTTCCGCCTCCCTTCCCCAGCCACCTTGCCTGCCGCCTCATCTGCCGCGCCCTTGATGTCACGCCTGCTCGGTGGTTGGCACCAACCAACGCGCCGCCCGGCCCGTTGCCCCCCTCCCTGCCCAACCAGCACGCCTCCCCGCCTCCCCATAGCACCCAAAAGGTTGAACGCCCCGCCATGCATGTGGTCGCACAGCAAAAGCCTGGCTCGGGCGTTTCAGACACATGCATCATTCAAACAAGCTAACATAATGTGCTACAGCTACACGCAATGTGCTACAACTGTACACATGATGTGCTGCAACTGTACCTGTACTCATAACACATGCAACCGCTCCTGGCTGACTGTCGCCCCTCGCTCCCCTCCCTGCCCTGCTCGTGCAACAGCCACCTGACCCGAGGAGGAGGCAAAGGAGCGGGCCACCCAGGAGCTCCTGGAGGTACAGCAATACACGGCAAAGCCGACACAGTGGCGTACATGTTGTACGGCTGCATCGCGGTGCTTGGAGCTTTGCGGGCCTTGCGGCCGGGCCCGGGCGTGCGCCTGCTGCGTACCGTCTGCTGCCATCCTCACCACCATGTGTCCCAGCAGCGCAGCTTTAAGTTCCGTCATTCCTTCCTTCCAGTCCTTCCGTCCAGTCTTTCCTGACCCGCCGCCCGCCCCGCCCCGCGCCCCGCCCCGTCCTTTGCTGCATCATATGCCGTCAGGCGCTCGCAAAGCGGCACCGCGAGGGCGCTCTGGCGTATGCCGAGGTGCCGGTGGACAAGGCAAAGCAGGTACGTACGTACGTACGTACGTACGTACGGCACGTGTGCCACGTGCATCCGGCCGGAGTCCGAACTCGTACTCATGCGCGTGCTGGTACTGGTACGGTGGTTGCGGCCCCACGGTTGAGCCGTCTCTGTCCACATGCGACCACATCGTGCTGCGGCACGACGCTTGACATGCAGGCTGTGTGACGCGGGGGGTGGTGGTGGTGCGAGGGAGGGGCTGGCGGCGCACAGGGTGCCGGCGGGTCCGGCCATTGCATCGGTTTTGATGCATTAGACTATTTCTAATGCATGAAATCTGCCGTAACGGCAGAGGTGACTGGGAGGCGCGGCTTGCCTGCCGGCGTGCCACGTGCCGCGCTGGACAGCGTCCCATGACGTGCGCTGCGGCAGCCCGCCAGGCCTGTGCCACGCTCATGCTCACCCGCCGGGCATGTATGTACTGCATATGGCCCGTCGTTGCGCAACATGAAACGGTTTCTTGGTGCGCGCGCGCGCGCCACCTTAACGCCCATATGGGCTCACGCGCTCGGCTCGCCCCGCCCGCCCTCGCGTGCCCTGTGTGGCGCGGCGCCTTCTGCGCCGCGCTCAGGCCAAGCGGCGCAGCAGCAGCAGCGCTAACGCCGGCCGGGCCAGCCTCGACATGATCTACAGCGAATCAGGTGCAGGCGGTCACGACGCCGCATCGTACGGCGGTGCTGACGACGGCAGCGGTGACGGTCGCGTCAGCAACTGGGTCACTTGGGGTTCCCCAGGCGGCGGGGACCGAGGGCGGCGTAACCCCGGCGGCGGTGGCGGCGAGGGCGAGGGTTTTGACAGCGGCGGCGGAGCGGAGGAGGATGACGGGGCGTCGCGGCGGCGCAGGTACGGCATGGACTAGGGTGCCGCACGCTAGCTGTCGTACGCTGGGTGCGGCAGCGGTGCTTACGCATACCCGCGGATCCAAGGGACAGAGCCACCCGGAGCAGGCCGCACGGCAAGCGCCGTTCGTTCGTGGCCGAGTGATCTGTGCACGGCCGCTTCATGGGCACCGGTGTGCGAGAGAGCTGCAGGGCGGCTGCGCATGCATGTAGCGAGTGGCCCCTGACGCGCCTCCCGTATGTGTGCCGTGCACGCTACAGGCGCACCAGCGATGCTACAGGGCGGCTGCGCATCAACCCCGACTCGCCCTCTTGCCGGCGGGCCAGCCAGGCCTGGGAGGGTGCGGCACGGCGGCCAGCCGGCGGCGGCGGTGGCGGCGGCCTCCCCCGCTCGCCCTCCCTGTCACCGCCAGGAGCCCCGACGTCGCCACGCCTGGCCTGAGCAGGCAGTACCAGGTACGGCAAAGGCGTGTACGGCGAGCGCGTGTGCGGCGGCCGCGGTTTCCGCGAAACGGCGAGCCGCCACACGAGCCGCGTGGCAGTTGGCCAGCTTGTGCATGGCACGCCGGGAGGTTAGTGGCTGGCTATCGTCAGCAGTCTCACACGCAAACCAGCCCCCCCTCCCCCCGGGGAACCGGTCTGACCCTTTCACGCTCTTTTGGGCCCTACCATGCACGGAACAGCGCGCGGGGAAGCCGACGCCACACCACACCACACGCACACCCGCTCAGGGCGCGTTTGTTCCTTGTGCTGAGTCAGGCCGGCGGCCTGTCAGTCCAACTGTGCAGGCCAGGCGGTGCGATGTGGTGCGGTGTGGTGCGGTGCGGTGCGGTGCGGTGTTCTGCCCGGGCGGCGCGGCTCACGCGGCACACCCCGCCTGTTGCTGCTGCTGCTGTCCCGCCAGGCACCGCCCCTCCCTGCCGCCCTCTGCTCATCGTCTTGTGCTGCTTGTGCCCGCGGCTCGCGTGCCCCGCCCTGCCCCTCCCTGCCCTGCCCCGCCCCGCCCCTCCCTGCCCTGCCCTGCCCCGTGCGACCCACATCATATCATCAGGCCCAGCCCGAAATGTGGAACCCCGCCGCACCAGGCGCCGTACGCCCCGGATACGGCAGCCCGGCTGACTACATGCCCGGCACCTACAACGCCAGCCTCACGGAGCACGTGTGGCAGGCGAGGGAGGCCTTCCAGGCGTGCGGCGTCGAGGTGGAGGTGTCGTACGTGTCCCCCGCGTCGCCGCAGCAGGCGCGCGGCGCGGGCAGTAGCAGGCTCGGCTCGCCGCTGCGGCAGCCACAGGGCGCGGCGGCGGCGTCCCTGTACGGCATGGGGCCCGTCGCGACGCCCCCGGCGGGCCTTACAGGGACAGCGCGCGGGACCACCCCTGGAGGTGAGGGGAGGTCTCGTCACGCGAGGACGGGTGTGAAATGCGGCCGCAAGCTGTTCGCAGGGAAGCTGGAGGTGCCCTCGAGCGCGTACGACGCTCATGGGTCGTACTCGCGTGCAGCACTGCAGTTCTACGAGTCCCAGCACGTGTGTGGGCCGAGAGCCCCCCGTGAAGGGAGCTTGCGCGAGGCAGGCCCCCCACTAAGGCTGCCTCTGGCTTCCGCCTGTCTCCCGTCACCACCTTGCGCTGTGTGCAAAATCCTTCGCTTTTGCGTGCACCGCTTGAGGGGTTCAACGCCTTGGCTGCGCATGTGTACGTCACGTGCAGTACGTACGTCAAGCACCGTCAGCGCCGTACTGCCGATGCCTCTTGTTCAGTACTACCGGTACATGCGTACACCGTTGGCGTTTTGTCGTTGCTGTTGCTGATGCCCTTTGCCACTACCCCCGACTATATCTTCCCCCGGCCCCA